>JARHVA010003536.1:705000-910000 GCA_037957365.1 Torreya grandis | reverse complement strand
CAGAGCCAAAGTGGATATATGAGAAAGTATTTATGTCAGTGGCAGTATTGATGAAGGAGGAATTGAAGCACATTGAAAAGTTGGACAAGGAAGAAGTTGTGAAGGAAATCTAGTAATATCTTGTAATCCAGATTGGTCATAGTTAGAATATAGACAAAATATATATGAATGTGTGTGGGTTTGGGCCAAATTACATCATTTTTATCTATATATCATAAGATTTTCCTATTGATTGGGATTAAATATCGATAGTGTTAAATATTTCCATCATCTTGGTATGAGAGCATAGGTTTCTCTTTGGGAAATAAATTATGAATTTGATGTTGTGGTTACAAAAATAAAAATATTGATTGTAGGTTGTTAGAAAATAAATTTTGTAGGAAATAGAGATTGAGGAGGCATAGAGGTTTTGAAACCTTAAAAGGTAAGAAGAAAAATGGTAAAGAGAAGCCCTGAAGGTATTAAGGTTTTGAAAGGTAAAGTGAGAGATCTACTTAAAGCTCAAAATTAAACTCAAGGAGATATTAAATAAGAAAGTATAGTCTAAGTTATAGGACTAGTAAGTTACCAAAAGATTAGGGTGAAAAAGACCTAGGTGAGGTACTAGATAGTAGGGTGAAACAAACTTGCTAAGAGAAATAGGTCCAAGTGAGGCTTAAAGTGAAAGTAAGAAATAAAAGAGAGAGAGAACATTGATGCTCATAATTAAGGGCTTAGAAAATTGTGAAAATAAAAGAGAGAAACTAATGACAAGAGATGAGACGGATGTTGAGATAGCTCAAATGAAAGAGAGATTGGTAGTGAAATAGTTTCTGATAGAAAGTTCAAACAAAGGGTTGATGTTTTCAATAAGGAAAAAGATTCAATGGCCTATAAGATGGTTTATAGAAAAGAGAAAGAGGATTGCTATGAAAGATAGGTAAAATCAAAAGAAGTTTCTATGCAAGCAACTTAAAGATGAGTTCAAGAAATTAAAGATGAATGTGAAATATGATAAGAAGGGAAGAGGTGATCAACACATTGAAAGAGAGGAAGAAGAAGAGGGGATAAATGAAGTGGTGTTTGAAGAAAATACAAGGAAAGGGGATAAATGGCCTCACTTTTTTTAGCTAATCTTGCTTTTAATGTTGTGAATGCAGGTGTACCAATTAGTGAGAATGAAGTATTGGGTCCAATGAATGGGCTCATTGAGAAAGTATCTAAGGAAATGTTGATGGAAGTTCAAGAGGTGTCTAAATTGACATAAATTGAAGAAATTACTAAAGTAAAATCTCATGAGGGATCTTAAAATCAGTTTATATAGTTGGATGAAGAGTGGAATAGCCTTGAAGATGAAAATTGCAAAGATATAGAGCAACCAAAGCAAATAGCTTAAGAGGAAATTGAGCCTCTAAATTTTATTTCTAATAATGAATTGGAATATGTGTTTATAGGAGATGAAGATGATAAGATGATTTGGAAACAAATCATGGAATAATATGATTTTTTTAGACCTCAGAGGAGGTGAATAAGATATCAATAATGTAGAGATAGAGATATTGAAGCTCTTAGACCAAGAACATGATGAACCAGGATTTGAAGAACCAGAATCAAGTAGAAAAAGTGAAGAGATGATAGTCACTGGAAAGGAAATGTTGCCTCAAGTTTTTGAAACTCATTATGGCTTTAATTTTGAATTTGAAGGCATGAAAGAGTATGTAAATAAGGATATGGAGTCATACATAGTAGACTTCATCAAGGAAGATAAAGAGCAGGTGGAATTAATTAGGCTTATTGATCATGAAAGCAAACAAGAGAGAGAAGGATACATGGGTACCATTAAGTATAAAGTCATCCAAATGATGACAAATAATTGGAAGAAGAAGTAGAAATCCCCTTTGAGAAAGAACTCAAGTCTTTTCCCACCAGGGGATTTTGATGTAGGAGCATCAAAATATTATCATTGTTCATATGTAAATATACAAATTGGTACTTAGTCACGAGATAAGTTCATAGTCTTGTGGTTATAGCAATGTCTTATAAAGGTTTCTTAGGAGCTTAAAAGTGGTAAATAGATGTTATCCACATGTCAATATGTTTTTAAACATAAAAACTATGTTATTCATCTTTGTAAGTCCTAGTCCAACATAGTAATTGAGTTGATGTTAGTCCCTTTAAATAGTCTAAAGTTAGGAAACAAGGAAGTTGAGTTAGGACTAAGACAAGTTTAAAAGGTTAATTATGAGTTGATAAAATTCAAAGAAAGAGTATAGGAACTAAATGAAGTAATGAAACAAGAATAAGAGTGAATTGGTCATAGTTTTTAAGTGTATTATAGATCTTTAAGTCTATGTAGAAGAGGAAATTACTAATCTTAAAAATTGGTAATTGGTCTCTATGAATTTTAGAATGAATATCTATACGTGAAGACATTTTTTAGGAATGGAAAGTTGTAGTTGATGACCATTTGAATAAACAGAACATAAATATATTTTATGATAAAATTCCAAACTCTATCCACAAGAATATGATGTTATGTAAGTGCAAATTGACATATATAGAAATTTGTATGCAACCATATTTGATATAAAGGAAAAATGAACATGTTTTAGATGTGCATTGGGTCTAAATGACATTAGGAAAGGTAAAAAAACTAAAATTTAGAGTCTATTTAATTCTTCATAAGCATATGACAATTATTATTTTGCTCATTATTAAGTCTTTTACTCTCGCTCAGGTTTTCAATTAAAAATTACAAATTTGTATTAGTCCAAACGAGCACTAAGGCATAATACAAAGATAATTCATTGATTCTCTATTGATTTGGTCTATGAGAAAAATATTATTAGTCACCAATATTTTCAAATTGGTCTTGGATCAATATTAAATTAGATTGTACTGTTGTGATGTCATTCTATTATTCTATATAAAAATGACCTAAAGATACATATTATACAGTCCAAATTGAACATCCATGGAAGCTTGAATGAGTAAAAGTTAAAAGGTTTGTAGAAGGTAATATTTATTATCTTTTTGAACCAGCTTCATTTACTAGAATTTTGTGAGGTCATAGAAGTGTTATAGAAAACTTCAAATTGCATATTTGTCTATTTTGAATCTACTCAGCCCTTAAATGTTTAGTTTTGAAGGATATTAATTTATGTTTAAGTCAATATTATAATTTATTTATGGGGTTTCATTGTAGTGGGAGCATTTTGAATCAACAGTAGTAAAAAGAAGGCCCAAAGACACCCAAAATGGCAGGCATTCATGGGTGTAAAAGAACATGAGAAGATAAATTTTTACATGATAAATAAGGAAATAATATCCAATTTCAAGAAGGTTTGGTCAATTAGTAATAAGATTGAAATTGTTTGATTTATTACGATGATTAACACTGATGAGAAGGATCAGTTGAAAAGATGATTCAATTAGTTTTGATCCCCAATTGACTGCTCATTAAAGTTTACACCTAGAACTTTTTTTTTTGTGATTGACATTATATCTTATTTTTAACAACAGAGTTGCTACTTTAAAATAAATGGCTTGGTTAAACTATGTAAAGGACACATCATCACAAAAAGGTTTGATCATAAATTAAGGCAAATTTGGTGTACTAGTGAAAGATTGCTATCAAGTACCATAAAAAGGAATTTTAAATGAATTATCTTTATTAGTTCTTCCACTTTGTATAAATATACAAAAAGGTTACATAAGGAAATAAAGGTGATATTTCTTTTATTATTCATAATACGTAGATGCTTAAAGTGAATTGAGTCAAGAAGCATAGTGATTATGTCATTATTGAAGACAAAAAAGAGGAGGGGCAGAATGAGTATGAAAAAGATGGTTTCATAGTTGATGATGATCTAGGTGTAAAGAGGCTAGAGGGTGAGTTTGAGCCAAGTCTTTTAGTACAAAAGTATATGACAACTAAGGATGATCAAATTAGAGAAATAAATGCACCAGATCACTTTCAATTATTTGAATAGATTAACAATCCATATCCATATAACGAGGATAGATTACCAGAGGAAAAGTGTATATATGAGAAAGTATTTAGCTCATTAGTAGTACTGATGAGGGAGGAATTCAAGCACATTGCAAAGCTAGGTGAAGAAGTCATGAAGGAAATATAATAATAACTTGTAATCCAGATTGGTCATAGTCATAATATAGATAAAATAGATATGGATGTGTATGGGTTTGGGTTAAATTACATCAGTTTTAGCTATATAGCATAATATTTTGATATTGATTGGTATTAAAGATCAATAGTGTTAAATATTTCCATCATAAGGTTAAAACATTAAACATTTGTAAGTCAATCTTAAGCCAAGACCCAACACTAGTAAACGAAGTCTAGCTATCTGTTGAGGTGATAGAAAAATCAAAAAAATTGGTAGATCTACTTTTGAAATGATGCAAAGAGTATTTTAGCCCCTGGGATGAGAAAATATGGGAAATATAATAGTTTGTAGAATATGTGGAGGTGTGCAAGTGAGCCTTGCATATAGTTGGAGATGTCATTCCCATTTTATATTGGGTTTTTGAGAAGTTGGCATGGTCCAACAAGATTTTGGATGCTTGACTTCAAGAGGAAGAGCTTCAACAATAATAGTTGGTTGATAAAGCCTTATTACTACAAGAAGAAGAGCTTCAATGATAATAGTTGGCTGATAAAGCCTTATTAATAAAAGACCATTCGAAGCATGCCAAATTATTTAAGGATGTGGAGGCCATAGAGGAAAAAAAATCATAGATAGGAAATAAACTTGAAATATATGTCACTTCAATGATAAGTTTTTGTTAAGGTCCCTACACTTGAGGGCATCCATAAGGATGCTTCCACATCCCTTGAATGTTTGGTAAATAAAGCAGGCAAGTGTTTCAACCAACTTGAGGAGACCAAGAAGCTAAAAGCAATAATTGAAGAAATAGAAACAATGTTGTTAAACACCTTTTCACATTGGGAAGGTATCAATAAATAGATCAAATAGGTTGGAACTATGTTTTTGGTGGAGCTTGAGATTAGTGATTAATCCAAGACTGACTAATGGTGTAGTGTGGGGTGATATTTGACCCCAAATTTTGGTTGTCCTTTATTAAAAAAGCACATTTCAGGAGAATCATGATATAAAAGAAGCATGATAAGGAACAAAACATAGTACAAGAGATCATGGCATAAGATTCTATGGCATGGGAAGACCCATTCAGATTAAATATGCATAATAAATAGAGAACCTAAGAATGAAGGACTCATAACACTAGCAGAAGACTTGGGGAGTGCACTAGAAGTGGGAGATGGTTACGGATCAATTTGAATAGATATAAGAGAGTAATTCAAGCATGAATATGGCACTAGACCATGGGAAGATAGGCACTCAATGATGACGATCCAGCACCAAAGATAAAATATAGGGGCACAAAGGCCCATGTCCTTAGGAAAACAATATAATTGGCCACCATGACTCAAATCCATTGATGATCTTTGGTGAGTCACTATGAGTGTGATTATTATTTTAACAACTTGGTTAGGGAAAACCAAGTATAAATACCCCTGGATAAAACTTTTTGATGTTTATTATTGTTCCATTGATGTGATTGAGGATACTATTATGATAATGTTATTATTGTCCTCAACTAGATAGCAAAGTTATATGATTGAGTTGTGTCATGCATTTGTTTATGTAACCTATGAATCTCTTTTCAATATGATGAATGGAACCTACATTAATTGAATTTTATTGTTTTGATTATGGAAATAATGTTGTTGGTAATCTTATATGTTAATGTTAAATTAACTAAGTTTAGGCCCACAATTATTGTGTATTTATTTTTTTGGTTAATAATTGAGTAAAGTGGATACATTTGAGCACCATTATATGTTAGTATACCTTCATACGATAAAACCAATGGGACCTCATTTGTGTGATTTGATTGATCATGCAAGAACTTGTTCTTGCATCAAATGCCAATGCACCATCACATTGGGTTTTAATCACTTTGGTGTGCACCTAAGGAAAGTTATACCTAGATAGAGAAAAAAATCCTAACATTTTGGTTCCATTATCGAGACCCATAACACTTGCATGATGTTTGAAAATGCTCGATCAATTGTCACTTGAGAACATTGAGTGATGGATTAATAGTGTTCAAAATAACTTTGTTGCACCATTTCTTGAACCAAGAATTTATGCATGTGCATGGGTTAAACAAAATCTATAAAATTCATTGTATGAGACATTCTTTGTGGAGGTACCTATATATCTACATGTCTGGATCATAGCCTATGCTCAAGACGAGTTGAGAAATCATGGACAAAATATAATCTGGACATTATAGCATTAGATGGATTTACCATAGTTGGGAGCACCTTAGATGCATGTTGTTGATGTTTGGTGGTATGGGGTGTTAAATAGTTACAACTTGGAGTATGCAATTTTGACTTATTCTTGTCTAGAGAAAGCTTAGTTCCATTTTCTCTGAGAACTGTGTGGTTCATATCTCAAGAATCTTCCTCTAGAGGTGAATAAGCTCTTTATTGACTCTAGACTTGAGACCTTTTCCATGGAAGGATAAACTTTTCCTTGTATGAGTGGCACGATTGGTGGGGGAATGCAAGGGTACTTGTGAATAATTATTATTTTGGTATGGTAGCTAGTCAGCAAGAATCGTGGAAGCCCAAATATGAGAAAGCTTGATGAAGGGTTATAGGTGCAAATGACCTAAGAAGGAGATGGGAGGACTCAAGAAGAGTTGTAAGGATCTGTAAGGAAGTAGAAGAGCATAATGAGGACTCTCCAACTTTTAGACCAAAACCAATGCCAGCTCTAGTATATGTGAGAAAAGAAAGTGAGGAAGTGGTGACTAAAGAACTTGAGTTAGACAAACTCAATTCCCCAACCTTGGTACAATCTCATGCTTTTTAGTTTGATGATATAATTATACACAATGAGGATATAGACAATATAGAGTTAGAGATAGCCTGTAAGAGAAACCTTAGTAAAACTAGTTTTAGACACTAATGTATTAGTTATTTCTTTTCCTTTACAAATTAATTATATGGTCTAACTTGGAATGCCTGGTGGACCCAGCATAAGTATTGGGAAAGTACTATCCTAACTTTAGTTACTCAACCTACCTCAACTCCCAATGCCTCAAGTGTTTCTACTACTATAGGAGGCACAAGAGGTTGATTAGTTGGTGGTTCAATCAGTGGACTAGAAGGAGGTGTAAGAGGTAGTGGTGGACTTCCCCCAAGGAAAATGAGGGATCATAAGTGATCCTTAGTATCCACCATTACAATAAATTAAAATTCCCATTATATAATACAAAATGATGCTCCATTTTATAGTGTATTTAGGTGTGGATAATGTCATAGAGCATGTTCACAAGTGTGAACTTATATGATGAGTGCACAATGTAAATTTTTTTGAAGGGAAAGCCACCCAATTTGGAACCACCCTTATGTAACATGCACATAATTGGTACCAAAATTATGATCCTCAACAAGATGCAGTAGATTATGATCAGATTAAGGTAGCATTCCTCTAAAAATTTAACATTTTGGAATTTAATCAATAGAGTATCATTACACTAAAAGATATAAAACATAAACTTATTGAGAGTGTGCACAAGTATGATGAACCTTTAAAGACATTTATTTCCAATTTCTCATTTGATATAAATGTTTCTCAACACACTCAATGGTTTTTTGGAGGTGTTTTTCTCCCCTTTAGATGAGAATTATCTCAAAAAACTTTTACCAACTCATGTGAGGCCTTGGAAGTTTCCCTTCGTGTTGAAGTTGATGAAAAAATTGATACAAGGATTAGTCCTTCCATGGAGGCTCAGATCATTGTAATGGCATCTCAACTAGAAAATATTATTTCACATAACACTCATGACAATTGTAGTGGCCTATGATGTGTTGATTATGAGTCCAAAGGCCATAACTAGAATAATTGTCCCTATAAGAACATATGTGATGTACTAAATCAATCATGTGACATCTACTAGGAAGAGCACAAAGTTTGATATTATGCTCTACTACAACTTGTCACTCAGTCAAAGGTGTCAAATTATTACAAGATATGTGATGCATACACTTATGATGTCAATTATTTTCATCTCATTGGTGACATTCATGAGGCTGGTGGTTATTTTGGCCAAGGTTGAGTTTAAGGACATGGAAGTAGACATTTTATGCCATGAACTTGTTATAAGTGTGGTTCCCCTAAGCACTAAAATCATGATTTCTCAATCTATCCTATATGTGATTTCTATAAAAATGAACACCATTTTGAGGAGTGCCTTGACTTGTACATGGTTATTACAAAGGAAAGAAATGAGAAGGGTTTCATCATGATACATATTGAAAAACCATACTTTATATTTTACCCTCTCACTTTGATGGGACCTAAATTTAATATTACAACATACAATGGTGGACAGTCCTAATCTATGTCCACTCCACCTATTGAGAAAGTTTACCACAAAGAGCCTCATGCTACTCATTATCCCGATGCTCATAAAAAAAAGAGGTGCTATAAGACACTATGAACTTGGTAAGAGAATTTTAAGGGGAGATCTAGTTCCTTAAGGATCATGATTTTGCTAAACGTGTTTATTTATAGAGAGCCATAGACCATCATGACATAATAGGAGATGAATTTCAATATCTCTACAAGAAACTATTAGATGAGAACATTGTACCACTATTGCATAAATGGCTAAAGCAACATACACCAAGGCCTACTAAAGATAATTGGTTAAACCATGCACAATGGTAATATAATCCTATCCAACCTAGCATAGAAGGGGACAAAGAGATATTAGTTAACATCACCATATGTGGATGGGTTATCCCTAATGGCATCTAATGATGGATGGGTGCACAATCCCTCTCTGACACCACTAGTAATGCCTATCACTACTGGGTGTAGGGTGATTATGACCTTACCGGGAGAATATGTGGTGCTATCGGTAGTCATAATGATACTCAAAAAAATTATCATAAAAACCATTAATTTTTTCATCTTCCTTATGGAAAAATCATGGTTGTGCCACCCATAAGACCAAATGAAGCTCTGAGGTGCTACAGTCAAGTGGAGGTATATGAATTTGTGCAGTAGTTATAAGCCTTTTATGATTCTGATGTTGTTTGAGTATGATCAATCAATCATATTTATGATGGCACAACTAATCGGTGGTGGAAAACTCATTGGGTGTTTTTTCTTACTTGGGATCATGTACATTTTTATTTACATCATAGTTTTCACCATGATAAATATATATACAGTGTTATTAGTTATAATGGTATTCAAGATCCATAACTTCACTTTGAATATTATGAGACAATGTGGATAATAGATGAAATTTTTTTACCAGAGTATCTTTGGGTTCATGTGTTTCATGGTAATATACGTGTTTAAGCTAGATCATGGTATGTCCTTGAAGAATATGATCTAGATACAAATTCTTATTATCTACATAAGAGTAACATGATTTTGGCATTGTCATATACATACCCTCAAATGGATTTACACCTTACCCTACAAGCTATGTGTCAAGATATCATAGGTAACCTAGGCCCCATTTAAGAATGGATTTGAAATATACATGGCATACTAGAGGAAGGTTTGAAAAAAATTCATGAGTCTAAAGAGTAGGCATCCTCTCCCCAACCTGAACCTATACTGAATCATGCACTAAGAGAATAAATTTGAAAGGGTAAGTAGAAAATTTTGTTTTTTATTACAACCACTGTTAGCTTGTAAATGAAGTAGAGTTACAGCATGAATATAGGGTAGAGTGCCATAACACTAGGAGTGAGTTGGTTTATGACTCAAAAAATTTCAATGCTTTGGATATTACTGCCTATTCCAACTTTTCATTCTTCCTTACTTTGGAAATATAGTTGAAGCATTAAATTTTTGAGCTTGTGAGTGCGCAAGGATTATATTTATTTTTTTGGGTACTTGATGAGAATTTTGGTAGAATGAATCAACAAAGTCATAGGGTTGTTGTACTCAGGCACAGACCTTTCCTATGACTTAGAAGACTAGGATGAGATATAGAATATGATCATGGTGTTTGATTACCTAAAATAAGTCCATGTAATTCACATCATGATTATTCAAGATCTCACCCTCAGAGTGCTTGGGTAGATCATAATAACTAAGGTTGGAGGTAGAGACAGGTAGAAAGAGGTGGATATGGCCCACCTATACATTACACAATAGGTCACTAAGGGGATAAAGTATAACTTATAGTTGTAATTCATTGATAAAATCATAGAAGATGTAGAAAAATCCCACTTTGTTGTTGATGGTGTTAGATGAGATTGGTGTACCTGACTACATCTCTAGAGAGTTGAAATGGGCATACCCACCTAAGAATAAATCCCCTATGGAGTGGTACAAGGCATTCACCTACCTTAGAATAATCAACCCATCCCATAAATTCATAATGAAGGGATGTTATGATAGGATGAAAGAAACCTTTGAGAATGAGTGGTGCATTACAAAGGACTTACCTATACAGGTTGGAGACCAAGCCATGTTTATTGTTAATAAATATATCTCCCTTTCATGCATTTGAATTTCTCCCTCCAGATATTTCTATGCATGGTTTAAGCTACCATACACTTTCATTGTATGATACTTCATGAATGTAGTTAACCATATATATGATGCATAATAGGTAAATATTTTTGCAGAATAGATTAATTAAAATACTCAAACCCTCTACCAATTATATGTATATACTAGGAAGAAATCATATAGAAAAAATATGGAGTCAGACAAAATTGACATAAAATTTTAACAAACTTTGTTGGGAAATTCCATTCATTATTTACTCTATATGTCAAAACCCAAGAAGAAAATTTCAGGGAGTGCAAAGTGAAAAAGAGAGAGACTTCCTCTAGAATTTACATGAGAATAGAATTAGAAGAACCCATAGCATGATTATAGCATAATTACTCATCCAAAACCTTAAAAAAGTAAAAGGACTACCTAGATACCACTAAAGAAAGATCCACTAGCTAGTTACCCTGAAGGCCCAGACCCAACAACACAGATTGTTCCCTTGGTATATGAGATGATGGTGCATAAGGATGGTGATGTGGAAGAATAGGTAGAGATTACATAAGGGAAACTAGAAAGAGTCATTACATAATAATAAAAATTCACTCCTAACTCTGAGAAGACACATTCATCAGCATGACATATAGAGATCACCCTCAAGGAGACACAGATGGAATTTGAAGATATACTTGGTGAAGAAAGGGATGGTTTTGAAATGAATTTATGAATGAGTGGACTTGACATCAGGGCTAATTACCAAGGAGATGACACATATGTTGATATACTTGAGCAATATCCCTCAAATGGGATAGACTCAGTTGATGACTCCATTTTGAGAACAAAAAATACCGATTCAACCATGATCCTCTGCATCTAGTACCTATCATGCCCAAAAATTTTGTCCAAAAACCCATGTATCATTTAATTAATATATTATTTCAGTTTTATTTATTTATTCACTATGGTTGCTTAGTGTTTAAATGTCATGATTCAGTCAATGCATAATTAAACCGTGACACATAATTATTATAATATTTATTTAATACCTTTACTTGCCACCATGGGCCTATCTAATATTAGAATAAAAGCATAAGAGGTTAAGATCAATGAAATTTTAGAAATGAATAAGTAATATCCTAATTAATTAAGTGGGATAAATCACATTATTAAGAAGTATTGAACTATAATTTCTTGATTTAAAGGATCACAAATTTATTCACGCATAACCCGATCAACATACCCAAGAGGGATGAAATGAGTTTAAACAATAATAAATTAACATAGGGTTACCACTTGAAGGCTCACCAAGGGAAAGTCATTTAAAAACATATAATTCTACTCTTAAGGAACACAAGATAAGGAAACCAACCAATTTAAATTGAAATGGGTTAACAACAACCACAAGATGATTGGATTTAAAATTTGTTTAACTATTATAACATATTATGCTAACCTAGATAACAATGTGAAATCCCAACATGAAAGATGATGATGACAACCCTAACCTAGCATAAGAACCTAATCCCGATGCCCCCACCACAACTTGGGCATCCTACATATCCACTTCATGGAATTAGGGTTTGATGTAGTTCTCCTTTCACTTGTGATGACCTCCTACATGAGACATCATCACCATAGGGGTTGATTATCTAAGCCAATAAGGGATCTAATACATTACTCAAGTGAGATACTAAGCTATCATCACCTACTCAAAATAATGACACATCCAAATGATAATAATCACAAACTAAAAATGTCATAGATTACAAGTACTTACTCTTAATGCTACCTCATTATGATACAATGAGACTCAATCATGATAGGGAACCCATGTTCTCTTGCTCCAACAAGACCAAAATCTTAAAATCATCTAGTTACACTAATCAGAGAAGCTCTACCTATCAAACATGTCTTTGATGGTGACACCAAGGTCATGATAAAATAAAACAAGCTCAATCACCAAATGATCAACGAGGGCCACTATTATGCAACAATGAATAAACTAAGAAAACCATGTGGTTGAAACTAAAAATACACACATACACAGAGAATACTACCCTATCATTTAGAAGTAATCAAGCACACTAAGGATTACATGATTAAACACATTTTCTAAGAAATCAATAAATGTTGTTATCTTTTTCCCACTTTAGAGAGCATCCTAAGGGTTAGTTATCTAATCCAATTCCCACTCTCTAAGTTGCCCACATATTTGTGGTGATTCCATCACATGTAAAATTAGGGATACTATAATTCACCCTTGAACTTAGTAAATCATCTCAAGTATCCTCTTCCACATCATCATATAGTGATTTCTGATAGGCATAATTAAATCAAACTTATCCAATAGAAGAACGTGGGTTCATGAAAGTACCATACTCATAAATATTTGGTCTACAAAACATTCTTTCCCCTAACTATAGGGATGATAACATTATTAGGTATAAGAGGACTCTACCTTTTTAGTACCCACCATATAGTATAATACAAAACTCCTACAGTCTTTTATGATTTATTATCTCAAGAGGTTATTAACAATAGACCAACATCACAATTTAAGCTTAAGTTTAACTAATGTTCCTAATAATGATGAAATCAAGTTGGGACTTTTCATATGCTCATAGACATAAAATTATGTATCTTAATATGGTAAAATATTAAATAAGCACCCATCTTACCCAAATAATTCCCATTGATTCTCATAACAAGGACATAAAAATAAGGTTTACAAAGCCTAAACAATAAAAGAGTTTCTTTTCATACATGACTAATCACTAGACCAAAATTACATTGATTTCAATCCAGAGAACCTTACACCCTTTTCATGAGATAAGGTGTTATAATATTAAAGACTAAACATAACAAGAATATCCATTATTGTTATGATAAGTGTTTTTGGAATATTTACCCACATGATTTAATATTTCAATCACTTCAATTGAACATTAGGAAATCCCAAGGTAGCGTATTACTTCCATAAGGATACCACACATATTAAATTACCTCCATAACATTTCAACAAGGTTTTCTAATAAATAAACCAAATTATATATGAAACAAACAAACATATAACTTTCCTGCCACTATTTACATGCAAGTGAATATAGAGTCAAGATTGATTACAAGTTTGAATCAGAATATTTATTTTCAGTCTATAGAAGATCAAACCCCAAGAGCATATATAGTTTCCATTAATCCATTATTTCATGACAAAAAGACATTTAAACCTAGGATAAAATATCTAGATTTCTTGGACCCTAAAATGTGGTTAAGTTCTGAAATCTCATAGCTATAAAATCTAACTAAGTCTGACTTATGTTAGAATACTCCAAAACTTAGATTTTACATTAAAACTCCTACAGTTTTGAAACCACCCTCAAACATCCTAAAAAGTATAAATATAAAATATAACTTAAAGTATAAAAATTAAATATACGTAAACATATACTTAAATGTTTTGTTTATATTTATATGATAATAGCTAATTCCTTACTTACAAGGATGCTTTATCATTAATGAGGTATATTGGTTTACAGTCCTCCTAAAATGGCTGGATTATAAAGTGTAAAATAAAACAAATGTTAACCTCTCCTCCAAACTAATGATTCACTAATTATTGTGTGAAGAGTGCACTGGATAAAAAAATATCAATCAATATTTCAATAAGAGGCAAATTTAAATCATATGAGGTATTTATTTCCCTACCAGTTGCCTAAATAAGGAGGATAGTCATGTTGCCAATTTGTATCTACCAATTGGGACTACATTTTTGACCAAATGGATTGGAATATAATAATGATTGTCTAAAACAAAAATAAAAATTTGTTGAGATCATTCTCACCCAAAATCAAACCCTCCAATACACCTCACCCTTCACAAAATATGCCTTATAGCATGTTGTTTATGAATTATTTAACCATAAATTGGTCTGAAAAAATAGATTTGATCTTAATATTACATTTCCCAATAATTATTAATATAATGACATTAATACAATTTCAATTTTAGATTCAACAGTTGTAGTATTAACAAGGTACCCCTATCATTAAATCAATAAGAGATAATTTTGGGGTTAATAGCTAAAAATAAATAAAAGAAAATAGAAAGATATCATTCTTTTCCCCCAATTTAACTAGACATTGAATACATGAAACTATTTATCCATCCTAGCTGTATAGAAAAATTAATAGCTAATCTCCATAATATAATAGATTTTTTATCATGTAAACAACTAAGGATTTATTACCAATCCCAAATAACATGCAATTCTATGATCAATTTTACAAATTTTAATGGTTATAGGGGAAAGGAAGAGTGCTACAGTAATAAAACTATTATTAAAACCACATGCATTATCTTCATGCCTAAATTATTCATTACTCATAATTACAGGACAAGAGTTAGTTTTATAATATCACTTTCCTATTTTCAAGATTTAAAATCCTCCCTTCTAAAACTCTTGATGTACATCCCTAAACCTGGATCCCCCTCCTTTCTTTTATTTCTTCTCCATCCATATGTAATCCCCCCTCAACTACATTGAATCTCCCTTTAATCATAGATGTTTTAATTACTTAATCACTTTGACCTAGTGTGCCCCTCCCAACAATAAATCTCATTGAATGTATAAATGGCAACGTATGGGTGCCATGCCAAACCCACCCCTGCTAATGCCTTCCACCAACTGCATCCAATACCCACCATCAATGACCATCCAGATCATTATTCAAAATAATTTGAAAAGTAATATAATCTTGTATTTAAAGGGAAATAGTCATTGTATGGTGGGTCGATAAGTTTTATATTGAATCTTATACATAGTGAAGTTCAAAAACAATATATAAGTAATTGCAAATACTCACCACACTTAGGCAAATAATAATTTTATATTTTTATTTGTTTATTTAATTATTTTATTTTTATTTTTTAATTTTTTTGGGATCTATAAAATATTATAATTACAATATGTCTAAAAACTTATACCAATGTTATAACACATAAAGACTATAGGGATTAGTATGAATTAACCTTTATTTTCAAATATATAGATAGAGAATTTAATAACTTCTACAAGACCAAAAAATAAAATAAAAAATGAGAAGTACCGATAAGATTATTATTATTATTATTATTATTATTATTATTATTATTATTATTATTATTATTATTTTATTTTATTTATGCAATAGACACACATCCATATTTGATTACATCATAGGGACCCAAATTCAATTCGTTGATTGAAAACTAAGACTAATCATTTTATAATGCAAGTCAATTTAATTAGTTTTTAATAAAAGAAAGTAGTGTAAAAGATTTTTCATAATCACACTAATTAAAATCACACTAAGATCTTCTTTGATTCCCACATACCAAATACAAGAAATAGCAATACAACCTCACTACTATCTTGGGTTTAAAACGCATCTTATGCTAAAATTAAAGTGATTCAAAATGCTAATAAAAAAGCTAGACCTAAAAAATTGCTCAATGACAATGAAAAGGGAACATCACACACAAGACATAAGCACAATGGATTCAAGAAACATATCTAACATAATATGAGGATCAGGTTGACAAAGGGTATATAGATAAGCATGAGGGGTATTGCATTCTCCCCCTCTTGAAAAAGGCATCATCCTCGATGCTTCCAAAATAAAGCCATGTAGTGGAATCCACCACTTTCTCAAATTGTAATAATCTGTTACTAAGTGAATCCTCATGGTATTCAAAAATCAAATAGCTACTTTAAAAATGGTCACAAAGAGTGATAACACCAAAATACTACTATCAATACTCTAATTTGCAATAACATAAGTCCCTATTTTAAATAATCCTTGTGCCATCCCATGGTACAATAGGAGTATGGAAGATAGTGTCAAAACATGGAACCAATATAATTACTATAATAAAATTCAACTATGCAATGGTGAGCCAACTGTTAACTGAAACATATTGTCATGTTGTTTCTACTAAACAAAATATCATAACTCTAAAGAATTTCATATGTCATCTACACTACCAACTGATATTATTAACTATCAAGATCACTAAACAAGAGTAAAATCATTAATCCACCATATGATAATATCATATCCATTGTGCAACAAGAAATAATAAAAATTATTACCAAGTCATATAAAAAAGCATATAGTTCTAGAATAATATCAAGAACATCTAGTGTGTAAAGGATAATAGTTCGCATGAACTGCATCATCAACAACATCTTGTTAAACCTCCTTAGACCTCTTGAAACTACTTAGACCTTTCAAAACCTTCTTATTCCCTCCTTAGACCTCCCAGCCTCCTTAGACCTCCTAAATAAATTTCCATACTAATATATATAAAGAATAATAAACACCATGTATATTGGTTGGGAAGGATGGTGTCATGAACTTATTCCAAATATGTTCCCATCTCAACCCAATAGCTTTTCCAAGCTACTTCTTCTCCCCTACATAACTTACAATGCGCACATTATAACATATATATAGAAAACACATGAACCATCATTCATAAAAAATTAAAACCCCATTATACTTTTAAATAATCAAATGTCAAATTATTAATTTTAAGAGCCAATCATTCAATAAAATCATAAAATCACAATTAAAAATTCAAAATAAGTTAGCACCATTTAAACAAAACAATTCCAAGTCAAAATTATCAAGTCATCAAAATAAACAAAATTAAATTCAAATGAAATCAAATGTAAATTCATTTACTTGAAGTCCAAAATAATCAACTTATAAATGTTCAAAATTCCCAAAGAATAATTAAATACAAATACAATTTCAAGGACTAATGCTAGTTCTCAAAGAAAAATCAACCAAAAACATCACATTATTTGAACTATGTGACTATAAAAATTCACCCAAGGGGAGAAGGAATCAATAAAACTCATCACCTCCTAGAGGTGAGGAAAAAAAAAACAACCTGACTACCTCTCTGAAGTAGGAGAAAACATCACATTATCCTCCATATACCTCCCAAAAGAGCAACATGATTACCTCTTAGAGGTAATAAAGTAAGTCTTGACTACCTCCCAAGGATAGGAGAAACAAGAACAACAATAATCCTCCCTATGACTCTGGGTAACAAGTGTTGATATAACTATTATAAGTAGACCAAGTGTGAACCTCATGCCTGGCACCTAGTGCCAAAATCACCCTAAGAAATATGTCAACTATCTCAAAGTCTCCAAATCAGCTGATATAAAAGTCTTTAATTAAATAATACATCATTTTTTATTGTTACACGTAACTAAAATACTTTTTTGGAAAACACTATGTTCAATCTTGGTTATCTTATTCTAATGCAAAGTAATGTTATTGTTGATAGCTCTTAGGTAATGTCATTAATGTAATGATCTTGGTATTTGTGATATCACAATTGATTCACATGGACAAATCATTGTTTAATCTCAATTAACATACCCAAGTAGAGTAGTCATTTATATAATAAAAACTATAATTGCACATAAAACCACTATTCTATGCTCAAATGAATACCCAATTGAACCATAATTACAACCCAAATGGTCATCTCAAAATAAAACTAATTAGCTTACTAATTCTCTCATAAGTAGGAAGGCACATTTATTCTTCATAATAAAGAGAGGGGGACACAAAATCAACCTATCAAGATCCTAACTGCTGACTTACTCTTGAAGCATTTTAGGTTACAATAAAATTTGAAACTACTTAACTCAAGGACAAGTTTAGAACTTACAACACTCTTATTTAAAGTGTAAGGCATCCAAACTATACTAAGTACCCTCTAGTTCTATAACAAATAACATGCACAAGGCTAAAAATGCACTAAGACTAATTAAATTTCATAACTACAACATAATATAAAAAATCCTCTTTATAAACTCATGGCTTATGCTTAACCACGATGAGCAATGAAACACCAACTATAGCATACAAACTTAGAGTTACCAATGCTAATAGTTTGGTGTAAAAACAATCAATTTCATAATACTTTTAACTACATACACATTCCATTATTAGAGTCATATTCACTCAAAGAACTAAAACATTATCATTATAAGTATGTAGGAAATAGATTAAAGTGGGTATTTACCAAACAAAAACATATATACATACAAATTTTATCCACATATAGTCATTTTCTACTAAGGAATAATAAACTGACCAACATAAACATCTATTAACGAGACATGAGAGTAATATGTTCAACAAAAATAGTTCAACATTTCATCATTTTATTCACTTTAGGGTCCAACGGTCCATGGTGGCTAGATACTCCACCATAATAGCAAGCCAATAACAAGTGGGTTCTCTCTAACATGATGCTCCCATCCACTAACAGAATGAACCCTGCAACCATATTTTAGTGATTCCCATTATATTCCATGTTTGTAAATATTTCTACTCTCACCATATCATTTCACTTGTACACATGTGAGAAAAGGTTGCAGAATACATGTAGAAGAACACCAACACTGTAGAGCTCTGAGTATTTAATTATGCTCTGATACCAAAATTTCATGCCCAAAATTTTTGTCCCAAAACCCATGTATATTTTATTAATATCTTATTTCAGTTTTATTTATTTATTCAATTTGGTTGCTTAGTATTTAAATGTCATGATATGGTCAATGCATAATTGTAGTGTGACACACACAAATATTATAATATTTATTTAATACCTTTGCTTGCCACCATGGGCCTCTCTAATATTAAAATATAAGCAAAAGAGGTTAAGATCAATGTGATTCCATAAATCAATAAGTAATATCCCGATTAATGAAGTGGGATAAGTTAAATTATTAATAAGTATCAAATTATAATTTCTTGATTTAAAGGATCACAAATTTATTCAAACATAACCCGATCAACATACCCAAGAGGGATGAAATGAGCTTAAAAAACAATTAATTAACACAAGGTTACCACTTGAAGGCTCACTAAGGGAAAGTCATTTAACACCATATAATTCTACTCTTAAGGCACATAAGATAAGGAAACCAACCAATTTAAAGTGAAATGGGTTAAAAACAACCGCATGAGGATTGGATTTAAAATTTGTTTAAATATTATAACATATTAAGTTCCCCTAGATAACAACATGCAAGCTTAACATGAAAGAAGATGATGAAAACCCTAACCTAGCATAAGAACCTAGACCCAATGCCCCCACCATAACTTGGGCATCCTACATATCCACTTCATGGAATCAAGGTTCAATGTATTTATCCTTTCACTTGTGATGGCCTCCTCTATGAGACATCATCACTAGAGGGGTTGATGATCTAAGCCAATAAGGGACCTAATACATCACTCAAGTGAGATACTAAGCTCTCATCTCCTACTCAGAGAAATAAACATCCAAATGACAATAATCAAAACTAAAAATTCCATATGGTACATGTACTTACCCTTAGCATTACCTCATTATGACACAACAAGAGTCAATCATGTTAAGAAACCCATGTTCTCTTGTTCCAATGACGATAGAATCTCAAAATCATCTTGTTACATTGATCATAGATCTACCTCTTAAACATTTATTTGATGGTAACATCGAGGTCATAACAACAATTATACAAGCTCAATCACCAAATGATCAATGAAGGTCACTATTATGCAATAACAAATCAACTAAGAAAACCATGCAAATGAAACTAAAAATACACACATACATATAAAATACTACCCTAACATTCAGAAGTAATCAAGCACACTAAGGATTGGATGATTAAGTACATTTTCTAAAAACTCAATAAATTTTGTTATCTGTCTCCCACACTAGGAGGGCATCCTAAGGGTTAGTTTTCTAAGCCCCTACCCACTCTTTGAGCTACCTACATATCTATGGTGTTCCATCACATGCAAAATTAAGGTTGTTGTAGTTCACCCTTGAACTTAGTAAAGCATCTCAAGTACCCTCTTCCACATCATCATATAGTTATTTATGGCAGGCATAATTGAATCAAACTTATCCAACAAAAGGATATGGGTTCATAAAAGTACCATACTCATAAAGATTTGGTCTATAAATCATTCTTGCCCCCAACCATAGGGATGATAACATTATTAAGTATAAGAGGACTCTACCTTTCTAAAACCCGCCTAAGAGTAAAACACAAAACTCCTACAGTCTTTTACGATTTATTATCTTAAGAGGTTACTAACAATAGACCAACATCACAATTTAAGCTTAAGTTTTAACTAATGTTCTTAATAGTGATGAAATAAAGTTAGGGATTTTCATATGCTCATAAACATAATTTTACATATCCTAATATGGGAGCAAATTAAATAAGAACCCATCTTACCCAAATAATTCCCATTAATTCTCATAACAAGGACATAAAAACAAGGTTTGTAAAGCCTAAATAATAGAAGAGTTTCTTTTCACACATGACTAGTCACTAGACCATAATTGCATTCATTACACCCCAAAGAACCTTACATCCTTTTCATGAGATAAGGTGTTATAATATTAAATACTAAACATAACAAGTATATCCCTTAGTGTTATATAAGTGTTCTTAGAAGATTTTCCCACATGATTTAACATTTCAATCGCTTCGATTGAACATAGTGAAATCCCAATGTAGTGTATTACTTCCATAAGGATACTACACATATTATATTACCTCCGCCACATTTCAATATGTTATTTTAAGAAATAAACCAGATTATATATGACACAAACAAATATTTAACTTTCATGCCACCATTTACATGCAAGTGAATATAGATTTAGGATTGAGTACAGGTTTGAATCATAATATTCATTTTTGGTCTATAAAATATCAAACCCCAAGAGCATGTATAGTTTCCATTCATACATTATTTCATGAAAACAACACATTTAAACCTAGGATAAAACCTCTCGATTGCTTGGACCCTGAAATGTGGTTAAGTTCTAAAATATTGAAACTCTAAAATCTAACTAAGTCTGAATTATGTTAGGATACTCCAAAACTTAGATTTTACATTAAAACTCTTAGAAATATAAATATAAAATATAATTTAAAGTATAAAAATTAAATATATGTAAACTTATACTTAAATATTTAGTTTATATTTATATGATAATAGTTGAGACCTTACTTACAAGTATGATTTATCATTAATGAGGTATATTGGTTTACACTCCTCCTAAAATGACTAGATTGTAAAGTGTAATAAAAGAAATGTTAACCTCTCCTAGTTAATGATTCACTAATTATTGTGTGAAGAGTGCAAGGGATAAAAAAAAATGTCAATCAATATTTCAATAAGAGGCAAAGCTAAGTCATACAAGGTATTTGTTTCCCTGCTATTCACCCAAATAAGGAGGATAATCATGTTGGCAATTTGTATCTGCTAATCGGGACTTCAACTGTGACCGAATGGATTGGAATATGGCTTACACCTCAATTGAGCCAATTCTCAATCAAAATCAAACCCTCCAATACACCTCACCCTTTACAAAAGATGGCTTACAACATGTTGTTTATGCATTATTTAACCATACATTTGTCTTAAAAAAATAGCTTCGAGCTTAATATTACGTTGCTCAATAATTATGAATATAATGACATTAATATATGGTCATTTTTATCTTCAATGGTTACAAGATTAACAAGGTACCCATATCCTTAAATCAACAAGGAATAATTTTGGGGTTAACTAAACAAAATAAAAAAAATACAAATATATCATTTTATTCCCCTAATTCAACTAGACATTGAATACATGAAACTATTTATCCATCCCAGTCATACATAAGTTAAATTAATAATTAATCTCCATAATACAATAGATTCTTTATCATGTAAACAATTGAGGATTTATTACCAAGCCCAAATAGCAAGCATTTATATGATCAATTTTCAAATATTTAATGGTTATAGGGGAAAGGAGGAGCACTACAGTAATAAAACTACTCTTAAAACCACATGCATTATCTTCATGCCTAGATTATTCATTACTTAGAATAACAGAACAAGAGTTAGTTTTATAATATCACTTTCCTACTTTCAAGATTTAAACTCATCCCTTTTGAAACTCTTGTTGCTCATCCCAACAATGGATCTCATTAAATGTATAAATGGTAGGGTATGAGTGCCATGCCAAGCCCACCCATGCCAATGCCTTTGACCAACCGCATATAATACCCATAATTAATGACCATCTAGATCATTATTTAAAATAATTTGAAAAGTAATGTAATATTCTATTTAAAGGGAAAAAGTCATTGTATGGTGGGTCAATAAGCTTTATATTTAATCTTGTACAAGTGAAGTTAAAATATAATATATAAGTAATTACAAATACTCAGTACATTTAGGTAAATAATAATTTAATATTTTTATTTATTTTTTATTTTATTTTTGGGATCTATAAAATATTATAATTATAATATGTCTAAAAACTTCTACCAATGTTGTAAAAAATAAAGACTATAGGGACTAGTATGAAGTAGCTCTTATTTGCAAATATATATAGATAGAGATTTAATAACTTTTACAAGACCAAAAAAAATGAGAAGTATTGAGAAGAGGAAGATAGTTGTTGTTGTTGTTGTTATTGTTGTTGTTTTTGTTGTTGTTGTTGTTGTTTTTGTTGTTGTTGTTGTTGTTTTTGTTGTTGTTGTTGTTGTTGTTTTTGTTATGCAATACATACACATCCATATATTATTATTATTATGCAATACACACACATCCATATTTAATCACATCCTAGTGACCCAAATTTCATTCGTTGATTGCAAACTAAGACTAATCATTTTGTAATGTAAGTTAACTTCATTAATTTTTAACAAAAGAGAGTAGTATAAAGGATTTGTCATAACCACATTGATTAAAATCATACTAAGATCTTCTTTGATTCCCACTTACCAAAGACAAGAGATAATAATATAGCCTCACTATTGTCTTGGGTTTAAAATCCATCATATGCTAAAATTATAGTGATTCAGAATGATAACAAAACAATTCAAAATGAAAACATTTCTCAATGATAATTAAAAGGGAACATCACACACAAGACACAAGAACAATAGAGTTGAGTAGCGTATCCAACATAATGTGAGTGTCAGGCTAACAAAAGGTAAATAGATAAGCATAAGGGGCAATACATTCTCCCCTCTTCAAAAAGGAATCATCTTCGATGCTTTTAGAATAAAATCTTATAGTGGGATCCACCATATTCTCATATAGGAATAATTCGTTACTAGGTGAATCATCATGATATTCAAAACTCAAATAGCTACTTTTAAAATGGTCACAAAGAGTGATAATACCAAAATACTACTATCAATACTCTAATATGCTAGAACATAAGTCCCTATTCTAAATAATCCTTATGCCATCTCATGGTACAATAGGATTATGGAAGATAGTGTCAAAACATAGAACCAATATAATTACTATAATACCATTCAACTATGCAATGCTAAGCCAACTGTTAACCAAAACATATTGCCATGTTATTTTTACCAGAAAAAATATCATAAATTTGAAGAATTTCATGTCATATACACTACCAACTGATATTATGAATTTTCAAGATCACTAAACAAGAGTAAAATCACTAATCCATCATATGATAATATTATATCCATAGTGTAACAAGAAATAATGAGAATGACTAACAAGTCATATAAAAAAGCATATAATACTAGAATAATATCAGGAATAGTCTAGTGTGCAAGGATTAATAGTCCCTATCAACTGCATCATCAACAACATCTCACCAAACCTCCTTAGACTTCTTGAAACTACTTATACCTCCCAACTATTTAGACCTATCAAAAACTTCTTATTCCCTTCTTAGACATCCCAAATAAATGGCCATAATAATATATAAAAAGAATAATCAACACAAAATCTAGTGCTTGGGAAGGATGGTGTCATGAACCTATTATAATAGGTTCCCATATTGACCCAATAGCTTTTTCAAGCTACTTCTTTTCCCCTATATAGTGCACACTGCACATATTACAACATATATATAGAAAACACACGAACCAACATTTGCTGAAAACTAAAACACCATAATAATTTTGAATAATCAAATGTCAAAATAATAAATTTAAGAGTCAATCAATCAATAAAATCATAATATTGCACTTCAAAATTCAAAATAAGTTGGTGCCATTTAAACAAAACAAGTCCAAGTTACAATTATCAAGTCATCAAAATAAACAAAATTAAGTTAAAATGTAATAAAATTTACTTCAAGTCCAAAATAATCAACTTATAAATGTTCAAAATTCCCAATGAATTATTAAATGCAAATACAAGTTCAAGGACTAGTGTTGGTTCTCAAAGAAAAATCAACCAAAAACATCGCATTACTTAAACTATGTGACTAAAAAAATCCACCCAAGGGGAAAAGGAATCAATAAAACTCAATCACCTCCAAGAGGTGAGAGAACAAAATCAACTAGACAACCTCCCTAAGGAAGGAGAAAACATCACACCATCTTTCATATACCTCCAAAAAGAGAAACATGATTACCTCCCAGAGGTAATAAAGTAAGTCTTGACTACCTCCCAGAGATAGGAGAAATAAGAACAACAATAATCCTCTCTATGACTCCTAGTAATAAGTGGTGATATAACTATGTAAAAGTAGATCAAGTGTGAACCTCATGCCTAGCACCTAGTGCTAAACACACCCCAAGAAATCTGCCAACTATCTCAAAGTCTTTGAATCAACTAATATGTAAGTCTCTCATTAAACAATACATATTTTTTATTGTTGCACTTAACTCAAATGTTTTTTTAGAAAACAGAAAGTTCAATCCTAGTTGTCTTATTCTAATCTAAAGTAATGTTATGTGTTGATAAATCTCAGATAATGTCACTAATGTAATGATATTATTAGTTACACTATCACAATCAATTCACATGGATAAATCATTGTTTAATCTCAATTAATGTGCTTAAGTAGAGTAATCAAATATATAATAAAAACTATACTCGCACATACAACCACTATTCCATGCTCAAACGAACACCCAAGTGAATCATAATTTCAACCCAGATGGTCATCTTAAAATAAAACTAATTATCTTACTAATTCTCTCATAGGTAGGAAGGCACATTCATTCTTCATAATGAAGAGAGGGGGACACAAAATCAACCTATCAAGATCCTAAGTGCTCACTTACTTTTGATTCACTTATGATTACAAGCAAGGTTCAAACTACTTAACTCAAAGACAAGGTTAGAACTTACAACACTCTTGTTTTAATTGTAAGGCATCTAAACTATACCAAGTACCCTCTGGTTATATAACAAACAAAATGCACAAGGCTAACAATGCACTAAGGTTAATTAAATTTCATAACTACAACATAATAAAACAAGGCTTCTTTATAACTTCATAGTTTATGCTTTACCAAGATGAGAAATGAAACACTAATTACAACATACAAATGTAGAACTACCACTACTATTAGTTTGGTGTAAAAATAATCAATTTCATTATATTGTTAACTATATACACATTCCATTATTAGAGTCATATTCACTCAATGAACTAAAACATAATCATTATAATTATATGGGAAATAAATTGTTTAGTAGGTATTTACCAAACACAAACATATATAATATAAATTTTATCCGCATATAGTCATAATCTACTAAGGAGTAGCAAACTAACTAACATAAACATCTATTAACAAAGCATGAGAGTAATACAATTAATAAAAAGAGTTCAAAATTTCATCATTTTATTCACTTTAGGTTCCAACAATTCATGGTGGCTAGATACTCCACCACAATATCAAACCAATAACAAGTGGGTTCTCTCTAAAAAACACTCCCATCCACTAATGGAATGAATCTTGCAACCAGATTTTAGTGATTCCCATTGTAGTCCATATTTGGAAATACATCCAATCTCACTGTGTCATTCCACTTGTACACATGTGATCAAAGGTTGCCTAATACATGTAGAAGAACACCAACATTGTGGATCTCTCAGTGTTTAACTATGATCTGATACCAAAATGGCATGCCAAAAAAAATTCTCCCAAAATCCATGTTTTTTATTAATATCTTATTTCAATATTATTTATTTATTCACTATGGTTGCTTATATTTAAATGTCATGATTCAGTCAATGCACAATTGGAGTGTGACACACACAGTTATTATAATATTTATTTAATACATTTTATTTCCACCACTAGCCTCTCTAATATTATAATACAAGCATAAGAGGTTAAAATCAATGTGATTCAAGAAATCAATAAGTAATATCTTGATTAATGAAGATGAACAACTTACATTATTAAGAAGTATTGAATTATAATTTATTGATTTAAAGGATCACAAATTTATTCATGCATAACCTGAACAACATACCCAAGAGGGATGAAATGAGCTTAAACAACAATCAATTAACACAGGGTTACCACTTAAAGGCTCACTAAGGGAAAGTCATTTAACACCATATAATTCTACTCTTAAGGCACATAAGATAAGGAAACCAACCAATTTAAAGTGAAATGGGTTAACAACAACCACACGATGATTAGATTTAAAATATGTTTAACTATTATAACATATTTAGTTACCCTAGATAACAAGGTGCAAGCCCAACATGAAATATGATGATGACAACTCTAACCTAGCATAAGAACCTAGACCCAATGCCCCCACCACAATTTGGGCATCCTACATATCCACTTCATGGAATCAGGATTCGATGTAGTTTTCCTTTCACTTGTGATGGCCTCCTACACAAGACATCATCAAAAGAGGGGTTGATGATCTAAGCCAACCAGGGATCTAATACATTAGTCAAATGAACTACTAAGCTCTCATCACCTACTCAAAGGAATCACACATCGAAATGACAATAATCACAAACTAAAAATTCCATAGGGTATATGTACTTACCCATAGCCCTACCTCATTATGACACAACAAGAGTCAATTGTGATAAGGAACCCATGTTCTCTTGTTCTAATGAGGCCAAAATCTCAAAATCATCTAGTTACAATGATTAGAAAATTTTTGCCTCTCGAACATGCTTTTAATGGTGACACCAAGGTCATGATGACATAAACCAATCTCAATCACCAAATGATCAATGAGGGTCACTATTATTCAATAATGGATCAACTATGAAAACCATGCACTAAAACTCAAAATACACACATACATGGAGAACACTACCCTAGCATTCAGAAGTAATAAAATACATGAAGGATTGGATGATTAACTACGTGTTCTAAAAACTCAATAAATTTTGTTATCTATCTCCCACACTAAGAGGGTATCCTAAGGGATAGTTCTCTAAGCTGATGTTCACTCTCTAAGCTACCTATATATCTAGGGTGATTCCATCACATGCAGAATTAGGGATGTTGTAGTTCACCCTTGAAATTAATAAAGAATCTCAAGTATCCTCTTCCACATCATCATATAGTGATTTCTAGTAGGCATAATTGAATCAAACTTATCCAACAGAAGGACGTGGGTTCACAAAAGTACCATACTCTTAAAGATTTGGTCTATAAATCATTCTTGCCCCTAGCCATAAGGATGATAACATTATTAAGTATAAGAGTAATTTTCGTTTATAATACCCACCATAGAGTAGAATACAAAACTCCTATAGTATTTTAAGATTTATTATCTCAAGAGGTTATTAACAATAGACCTACATCACAATTTAAGCTTAAGGTTTAACTAATGTTCCTAATAGTGATGAAACCAAGTTGGGGTTTTTCATATGTTGATAGAAATAAAATTACATATCCTCATATGGGAATATATTAAATAAGAACCCATCTTACCCAAATAATTCCCATTAATTCTCATAACAAGGACATAAAAACAAGGTTTGCAAAGCCTAAATAATAGAAGAGTTTCTTTTCACACATGACTAGTCACTATACAACAATTGCATTCATTTCACCCTAGAGAACTTTACATCCTTTTCATGAGATAAGGTGTTATAATATTAAAGAATAAAGATAACAAGTATATCCCTTAGTGTTATGATAAGTGTTCTAAGAATATTTTCTCACACAATTTAACATTTCAATCGCTTTGATTGAACATTAAGAAATCCCAAGGTATTATATTACTTCCATAAGGATACCACATGTATTATATTACCTCCATAACATTTCAATAGGTTATTCTAAGAAATAAACCAAATTATATATGACACAAACAAGTATTTAACTTTCCTGCCACTGTTTACATGCAAGTTAATATAGAGTTAGGATTGAGTACAAGTTTGAATCATAATATTCATTTTTGGTCTCTAAAATATCAAACCCCAAGAGCATATATAGTTTTAATTCATCCATTACTTCATGATAGAAACACATTTAAACCTAGGATAAAATCTCTCAATTGCTTGGACCCTAAAATGTGGTTAAGTTCTAAAATCTTGAAACTCTAAAATCTAAGTTTGAATTATGTTAGGATACTCCAAAACTTAGATTTTACATTAAAAATCTTAGAGATCCGAAACCACCCTCAAACATCATGAAGGTATAAATATAAAATGAAACTTAAAGTATAAAAATTAAATATATGTAAACTTATAATTAAATATTTAGTTTATATTTATATGATAATAGTTAAGACCTTACTCACAAGGAAGTTTTATCATTAATAAGGTATATTGGTTTGCACTCCTAAAATGGCTAGATTATAAAGTGTAAAATAAAACAAATTTTAACCTTTCCTCCTAGCTAGTGATTCACTAAGTATTGTGTGAAGAGTGCACAGGATAAAAAAAAATATCAATCAATATTTTAATAAGAGGCAAATCTAAGTCATACGAGGTATTTGTTTCCCTGTTAGTCACCCAAATAAGGAGGATAGTCATGTTGGTGATTTGTATCTGTGAATCCAAACTACAACTATGACCAAATGGACTAGAATATAACAAAGATTGCCTAAAATAAAATAAAAACTTTGTTGAGCCAATTATTAACCATAATTGAACCCTCCAATACGACTCACCCTTTATAAAAGATGCCTTATATCATGTTATTTATGTATTGTTTAACCATACATTTATTTGATAAAAATAGATTTGATCTTAATATTACATTGCCCAATAATTATTAATATAATGACATTAATACAAGGTCAATTTTATCTTCAATGGTTACAAGATTAACAAGGTGCCCCTATCCTTAAATCAACAAGGAATAATTTTGGGGTTAACAACTAAAAAAAAATTAAAAAGAAAGATATTGTTCTATTCCCCCAATTCAAATAGGTATTAAATACATGAAATTATTGTTGGAAGCAAATGATTGAGAGGGGGGTGAATCAGTCTTCAAAACCTTTCTATCAATTTTACTTAAACAATTATGAACCATTCAAACAAGCACATATATCTAGCAAGCATAAGCACCTATCCACATGAGCATGAAACACATGAACACATCACATATATGGGAAACCCCCAAGGGGAATAGAACCCAATTATATCTACAAGTGGACTATAGTCCTATAAGACAAATACCAAATTTAGTGAATCACCCATATCACATGGTGCACTAACCCTAACTAGCTAAGCACCAACTCAGCTAGGCTTTAACAAGTACTAACTTACAAGGAGGCACCAACCCCTTAGATGACTCAGCACCAAATCAGATACCTAATTTATTTGGTCACCTTAAGGAAACCTTGTTTCTCAACCAACTGATGATGACCAGCTATTAAGCTCTTCACACTCTTAGCCTTCTTAAACTGCCTTCTAGGTCTCTTCACTCAATTAGGTCTCTTCAAGACTGAGTAGGTCATATGATCTTGATCCTTATACATATAACCTCTTTAAAATATTCATAATGAATCCTATACACTCTTATAATGGTATAAAAAACCTCCTTATTTTATCAATATGTTATTCTATTCACTTACGCACACACTCCAATAGGTCTAAAATTGCCTTGTATTTATACAAGTCTCTTGTTCATATCCTTCTTGGTCAGCCAAACACCCTTACCCTATTAGTTCATACATGTAATATATCTTAGGACATCTCATAAACATTAGTAAAATTATGTTTGAGTCCCTTTAGGTCTAGCATACTTCAATTCGGCCGCATTTCATCTTTAGGTCTCATGGAGACCTAATTCCATTAGGTCTACTTTAGGACACTTTACCTTCCTTGGAAAACTTTAAAACTCTAATAAAAATATAATAATGTCATAAAATAATAAAATATACCTATACTAAGCTCATAGAGGCTCTATAATACCTTTCAAGTCCAATCACCACTTGAAGCATGCCATTAGTATTGTTCACAATTAGGTTTGTGTATACTAAGAAAGTTTGTCTTGAACTAATGAAGATAAAACACCAATTATATAAAAAAACATGGAAAAAAATCACATATTAAAAAAAATCATGACTTCATGGTCATCACATACTTCATTAGATACTTCAACTCAAGTTATATAGGCTCAAACTCTTCTCTGTAAAATGTTCACTCTGAACTGCCAACTAGCCTGAAAACATAGTCATGGAAACTTGAAATTTTGATACATAAAATAACACACTCAAGGACTTAAAATTAATGAACATGATCCTAAAAACATTCTTATAAAAACCTAAAACAAAAATATCATAATCTCTAATGGCAATTATTGTTCTTGCAGACCAATTTGTTGACCTTCTCTCTCACAAACCTCACTTAGCAAATCAAGCCATTTTAGCTTTAACATTTTCACTAATTTTAATAAGTACAAAACCTTATAAAAAACATGTATAGGGTATAAAATTAAAAAATATAAAAAACATGTACATTATATTCTTCAACTCAAATCATAGAGTCTCAACCTCATCACTACAACTTGCTTACCTAGAACTATCAGTTTACCTTAAACCACAGTCATGATGACAATGACCTTCAATCCCCCGTATGACCAATTCCAAAGACTCTTGATTAATTTAAATTATATTAATATATCATTAAATTATTTTTAAATATAAATATAGTATGTTCAAATGGAAATATTGGTCTTTCAAACCAATCTCATGACTTCATTGTACACAAACGTCACTGAGTTAGATAAGTCAACTTTATGAGCAACTTTTTACAATATACAATGATCTCTAAAACTTAAATAAAAAATTAAAATTTCTTAAAATTATTTAATAAACTATCCATGAACATGGATTCATTCCTATTCCATGATAACACATCCCTAAACGTCTTCTCATTGTTACCTAGGTTTCTCACTGTTTCCATCATTAGGCCTGTTAGTGATTAGTCAACTTGGATGATCATTTTAGCACACCTGATGGCTAGAACCTATCTATAAACCACCATGGACACAAACTACAAGTATAAAAAAAATTCTCCGTTAATGTAGCAACTTTGACTTGGTCAACTCTGCTACTACAACAAATTTTTGAGAAACTAGCACTTTCTTATAGGGTCTACTCATACACCTGACAAACCAATGACATAAAGAGGTGATTGAGGGAGTTTAATATAACTTCCAATAACTTAACTAGTCATACCAATCCATTTTGAGCAATTTAGAACAACTTATTTCATATCGGGTCACTATTAGGGTTCTTTGAGGGTTGAAACCATCTTCCACTGTTAGAAATTGTTCATAAATTTTAACCCCTCATTCTAGAAACTAATTCTTTAAAATTTGATTTATGACCCTTCGCCATCTACCATTAATATCTTAGTTTCCCATTCATAGCTTACATGTACCAATGAACACCTAAAAGTCCTTTTCAAGTTGAGAACCCTTCATTTTGTGCACATGAGAGACCTCAAAACCACTTTTCATGTCTTATATTGAAAACCATGACCTCAAACCTTGTGATCATGCTTGAAAAAACATATCATATCTCTAAAAATACTCACTTGTCCATACTATCCTTGGAAATATAACCTCATACCCCATTAGGCCATACTCTCTCTCTCTCTCTCTCTCTCTCTCTCTCTCTCTCTCTCTCTCTCTCTCTCTCTCTCTCTCTCTCTCTCTCTCTCTCTCTCTCTCTCTCTCTCTCTCTCTCTCTCTCTCTCTCTCTCTCTCTCTCTCTTTGTTCTCTTATACATTGACCTACAAACCATGTTAAGCCTAAAATCTGACCTTCAAGCTTCTTTCTATGAAGTATCCACCTCATTATCAAACTCAATCAACATCTTTCATGCTCAAACACTACTTTATATCCTTCATAGGTTTTGACAGTGCCTCATGACACCTCATTAGGTTAGGTAGGGTCTGGAACTAGTCTAGTTACAGACTTGGACTTAAGGTCTTACCCATATAGGCTCACCTTGAAACTCTCTTGAGTGATAAAATGCCTCATATTCATGCTCAATCAGCCTTATACAACCTCTTATGTCTCTTTTCATCCATCTCACCAAGACACCATGCTCAAACCTTCTCACTAGGACTTTATAAGTTATGACTAGTCTCATGACTAGGCTTATCAAGCACTTAAAGTTTGACAACTGATATTGAAACACTCTTTGATGTTTCTACACCTTGCTCACATACCTTATATTCTCATGATATGACTATTCTTTTTATGACTAGGCTTCTCAAGACACCTTGTACTAAAAGACTAGTACTCAGATATGCTTACCTTAATGATGTTATTAAACAAGAACATTCATCGGACAACACTCTTACATCATTGAAAAACCTTGGAAATATCCAATAAAATATCTATTAGGTTTACATCAAATTCTATCTCAAAAAAAGACATTAGGTTGCCTTCTTGTCACATGGCTTCCTTGTCACATCAAGCACACAAACTCATGTCTCACAGATCATTCACCATGCATCTTCACTAGATGCACCTTGAAATAAAATTACATCAACCTTAACATCAATTACAACACTTCTCAATCAACCAAATCCCCCTTCGTGATTGATGGCAAAACATTCTTTAATCTTATCACTCTCATCTCCCCCAATTTGGTGAATCTCCCTTCTTGAACTTTCTCCCCCCTTTGTCATTAATGACAAAGGGTCTTCCACAAATTACCATCTAAAACCACACCTTATTGTAACATAGGTTATGAATCATCATAGGAACATTCTCCCCCTTACTTCATGCATACCTCCTTCAAATGAAATTAGAACATAAATCAAGTTCAGTCAACAACCTAAATAACTCCCACTCAAACCAAACTTCCACCATGCTTCAGCTAACTAAAGAGTGTCTCCATGAAGCTTAATGGAGTCACCCCTTTTCATAGGGCACTAAAAAACACAATCTTAGGAGATTCCCAGATCTCCATGTTCTCACAAGACTGAATATCTTTCAATATCCTTTTAGGCTTGATTGGCACTATAGGCTTGACCTATTCATCAACCGTTTAATCATCAATATGAGATGACAACAAACATTCTTGAATTGATTTTACATCTAAAGTATGATCTATCATATAAATTAATCCATTTTATCTTTTAGATTGATCATGCCTTACCTTTATTGTATTTGGTTTCCACACATTCATTTGCCTTCTCTCTTGTACTCTAGGAGCTTCAAACATCTTTTTTTGACTTGATGGCCTTCTTAATCTATTAGTGCAAAATCTTGCAATGTGTCCCAAACTATGACAATTATAGTAAAAAAAATTATATATAACACTTGACTGATGTGAACTATGACTCCTTCCATAGTCCTATGAGTACTCATTCTTGGAGGGTCTTCTACTAGACTCTCTTGCTCTATGACCAAATTGACTACATACAAAATAGTAACAATTGAATGAATTAGCATACCTCACAGCATCAGGTGGTCTGATTGATCTCTTTATGTTGACTTTTTTGTCTTTAATAGCCTTATCCTTGACTTGAGTTGTCTCCTTTTGGTCTTCTTTTAAACCAAGACTTGTCTTATCACTTGTAGACTTTTGACTAATCAAGATATCATCTAGAGCCTTAGTGCTCTTTTCAAACTTCACGAAGGTCTTTACCTTGTTAGATGCTTGATCTAACTTAGCTTTCAAGGATTCTACTTTTGTTTCATACCTTGTATATTCATCTTATTTAACTTTTAATCTAGTAGTGACTATCTCCATATGTGCTTCAATCCAATTGATGATTTCATCATACTCCTTTAAAGTGTTAATCTATCCTCAAACAAACCAATATGTTCTTCATATTCCTTAAATAATGATCTTAGTTTATGATTCTTCTTTATTTAAACTTTAAATCTTCTATAGCACTTACCAATTCTACCTCAAGGTTCATTTCAACTTCTTCTTCATCTGATTCTACATCAACCATAAGGCCTTTTCCATTTCATGAACCCTCATTATTTGATTCTATGGCCATAAATAATGTTTTATTATAGTCATGTTTAGGTTCATTACTAACATCATCACTATCATATGTACTTTTTTCACTTGCATCAGATGAGTTATTGTCTTCTTTGGTGTAGAAACTTCTCTTGTTCTTGAATGACCATTTCCTACCTTCATAATTCTTGAAATATGTCTTGTTCTTGTCAGGCTTGTAGACCTTCCTATCATCTCCATGATGTTCATCATGTTCTTCATCATGCTCGTTTTTATTCTTTTTAGGACACATGGATGTAAAGTGAATAATCTTACCATATTTAAAACATTTGGAAGGCAACTTACCCTTGTACTTACCAAATCCAAACCTCAAATTCCTAGCAAGCATGGCTGCTAGTTCATCATCATCATCATCATCATCATTGAACATTCCTCATTCTTGACCCTTTTGTCTTTTGAATTCTTCTCAACTTTTAAAGTTACTTCCTTATTTGGAGGTCTACCTTCATTTGTTATCATTTCATAGGAAGTCAAGATGCCATGAAACCCATCCATTTCAAGCTTCTCCAAATCTTGCATCTCTTCTACTACAAACACCTTAGAATCAAACTTAGGAGTTATGTATCTTAACACTTTTTGAACAAATTTGAAATATTTTACTTATTCTCATAATCCTCTAATGACATTGACAACTTCATCAACCTTCAATAGGTAATATGTAATGGTTTCATCTTCATTCATCTTCAGACTTCAAACTATCACTGGTAGATCTATAACTTGTCCATCTTCACCTTGGTGTCTCCTTCATAGATAGTCTTCAATTTATCCCATATCTCTTTATATGATACACATTTCATCACCTTCACAATCTCTAGATCTGATAGGCCACAAAGAATGGAATTCATTGCCTTAGAGTTATTTTCACTAGCCTTCTTACCTGTTACATCAGTTAGTGGAATAGGAGGAGCACTATAGCCATCTACAACTGACCACCAAATATCATGACCTTTAGACATAAAATATATCTTCATCTTGATGTTCCAAAAGGAATAATTATATCCATTTAATAATGAAGCCTTATTGGTAGAGAAACCACCTTAAGCTTGTTAACTAGCCATCCCTGCTTCTAGGATCTCCTTTAGAATTTTAGACCTACTTCAAAGGACCAAAATCATATACCAAATGTTGGAATAAAAATGAATGAGATGGATGTGAATCAATCTTCAAAACCTTTTCTATCAATTTCACTTAAACAATTATGAACCATTCAAATAAGCACATGTATCTAACAAGCATAAGAACCTATCCACATAAGCATGAAACTCATGAACACATCACATATATGGGAAACCCTAAAGGGGAAAAAAATAATTTATATATTAAAATAGACTATAGTCCTATAAGACAAATACCAAATGTAGTGAAGCACCCACTTCACATGGAGCACCAACCCTAACTAGCTAAGCACCAACTCAGCTAGGCTTTAGCAAGCACCAACTTGCAAGGAGGTACCAACCCCTAGATGACTTAGCACCAACTCAGCCACATAATTTATTTTATCACTTTAAGAACACATTGTTTATAAACCAATTGATGATGTCCACCTCTTCAACTCTTCACACTCTTAGCCTTCTCAAACTGCCTTTTAGGTCTCTTTGCTCAATTAGGTCTCTTCAAGTCTGATTAGGTCATATGAACTTGATCCTCATAAATATAACCTCTATAAAAATATTCATAACTAATCCTCTATACTCTTATTATGGTCTAAAAAACCTTTTTTTTTACAGTATGTTATTCTATTCATTTGCACACACACTCCAATAGGCTTGAAATTGCCTTGTATTTATACAAGTCTCTTGTTCGTATCCTTCTTATTCAACCAAACACACTTACCCTTTTAGGTCATCCATGGGATAGATCTTAATAAATATAATAAAAATTAATCAAAATTTTTTTGAGTCCCTTTAGGTCTGACATACCTTAATTAGGCCTCATTTCATCTTTAGGTCTCATGGAGACCTAATTCCATTAGGTCTACTTTAGCACATGTTACACTTTGCCTTCCTTGGAACAATTTCAAACATAATATAAGAATAATATCATAAAACATTAAAATTTGCCTCTAATAATATCATATAGGATCCATAACACCTTTTAATTCCAATCACCACTTGAATCATGCCATTAGTATTGTTCACAATTAGGTCTATGCATACTCAGAAAGTTTGTCTTGAACTATTAAAGATAAAACACCAATTATCTAAACAAAAATAGAAAAAAATAAAATATTAATAAATATAATAACCTTAGGGTAATTACACACTTCATTAGATGCTTCAACTAAAGGTATACAGGCTCAAATGCTTCTCTGCAAAATGCTCACTCTAAACTGCTAACTAGCCTCAAAACATAGTCATGGAAACTTAAAATTATGATATCTGAAAGAACACACTCAAAGACTTAAAATTAATTAAAATGATCATAAATAATCCTCAAAAAAACATCCAATAAAATTATCATAAGCTCTAAAGTCAATTATTGTTCTTGCAAACCAATTTGTTGACATTCTCTCTTATAGACCTCACTCAGCCAATCAAACCATTTTGGCTTCAAAATTTTCACTACTTTCACTCAGTAAAAAACCTTATAAAAGGCATGTATAATAAATAAAATTAAAAAATATAAACACCATACAAATTATATGCTTCAGCTCAAAACATATAGTCTCAAAGTCATCACTACAACTTGCTTACCTAGAGCTATCAGTTTACCTTAAAGCATAGTCATGATGGCAATGACCTTTAATCACCTGTATGACCACTCCCATATACTCCTGATACATTTGTATGATCTTATGATATCATTAAACCATTATTAGATATAAATATAATATGTTCAAATGTTAATATTGGTCTTATAGACCAATCTTATGACTTCACTGTACACAAACCTCACTGAACTAGACAAGTCAACTTTATGAACAAATTTTTGCTATCTACAATGATATACAAAAAATTTATTCAACATGAAAATTTATTAAAATTATTTTAAAATTTTTCCATGCACTTGTATTCATCCCTATTCCATGATAACACATCCCTAAACATCTTCTCACTATTGCCTAGGTTTCTCATTGTTTCCATCATTAGGCCTGTTAGCAATTGGTCAATTTGGGTGACTAGTTTAGCACACCTAAGGGATATAACCTATATATAAACCACCATGACACAAAATATAAGTTCAAACTTTTTATTCCATCCATTTATCAACTTTGACTTGGTCAACTTTGACTGCTATAGCAAATCTTTGAGAAACTAGCACTTTCCTATAGGGTCTACTCACACACCTGACAAACCAATCAAACTTGGAGGTGCTTGGGAGATTTGAATACAACCTAAAATAACTTAAATATTCATACCAATACATTATGAGCACTTTATAACAAATTCTTTCATATTAGGTCACTATTAGGGTTCTTTGAGGGTTTTAAACATCTTTCACTATTAGCAATTGCTCATAAATATTAGCCCTTCATTCCAAAAAATAATGCTTGTAAATGTGATCTATGACCTTTCCCCATCTACCATTAATATATTATGTTCCCATTAGTAGGTTACATGTGCCAATGAACACCTAAAATTTATTCTTGTGTTGAGAACCCTTCATTTTATGCACATGAGAGACCTCAAAACCACTTTTCATGCCTTATCCCAAAACCATGACCTGAAGCCTTGTGAACATGCTTGAAAAAACATATTATACCTATAATAATTCTCACTTTTCCATCTTATCCTTAAAAATAGAGCCTCATACCCCATTAGTCCATGCTCTCTCTCTTTGTTCACTTAGACCTTGACCTACAAACCATATTAGGCCTAAAAGCTGACCTTCAAGATTATTTCCATGTAATATCAACCTCATTATAAAAATAAAATAAACCTCTCTCATTCTCAAACATTACTTTATATCCTTCATAGGATTTCAAAATGCCTCATGATACCTTATTAGGTGAGGCAGGGTCTATAACTAGTCTAGTTGTAGACTTAGAATTAAGATCTTACCCTTATAGGCTCACCTTAAACTCTCCTAAGTGTTCCAATGACTCATATTCATGTTAAATAAACCTTATACAACCTCTTATACCTCTTTGCATCCATCTCTCTAGGCCACCATGCTCAAACCTTCTCACTAAGATTTTACAAGCTATGACTAGTGCCATGACTAGGCTTTTCAAGCACTTGAAGCCTGACAACTGATCTTGAAACACTCTTTTATGATTCTAACCTTGCTCGCATGCCTTACATAATCATGATATGACTATGCTTTGTACTCAAATACTAGTACTCAAACATGCTTACCTTAATGATGTTATCAAACAAGAACATTCATCAGAGATCACTCTTACATCACTACAACAACCTTGACAGCAACCAATAGAATAATCATTAGCTTACCTTCAAATTCTATCTCAACAAAAATACATTAGGTTACCTTCTTGTCACATGGCTTCCTTGTCACATCAAGCACACAAGCTCATGTCTCACAGATCATTCACCATGCATCTTCACCAGATGCACCTTGACATCAATGACATCAACTTTTACATCAAATGAAATCAACCTTGACATTAATTACAACACTTCTCAATAATTATTTATCCATTATAGACATATAAAAAATAAATTAATAGCTAATCTCCATAATAAAATAGATTATTTATCATGTAGATAGCTGAGGATTTATTACCAAACCCAAATAGCATGAAATTCTATAATCAATTTTTAAAAAATTAATGGTTATAGGAGGATCACTATAGTAAAAAAACTAATCTTAAAACCACATGCAATATCTTCATGCCTAAATTATTCATTACTCAGAATAACAGGATGAGAGTTAGTTTTAGAATATCACTTTCCTAATTTCAAGCTTTAAACTCCTCCCTTCTTATACTCTTGCTGCTCAACCCCTTCACCTAGATCCTCCTCATTTATTTTATTTCTTCTCGATCCATATGTAATCCCCCTCAACTACTTTAAATCTCCCTTTAATCATAGATGTTTTAATTACTCAACCACTTTGACCTAACACACCCCTCCCAAAAATAGATCTCATTGAATGTATAAATGGCAGGGTATGGGTGCCACACCTAGCTCAGTCCTACCAATGCCTTCCTCCAACCACATCCAATACCCACCATTAATGATCATCTAGATCATTATTTAAAATAATTTGAAAAGTAATGTAATCTTATATTTAAAAGGAAAAAGTCATTGTATGGTTGGTCGATAAGCTTTATATTGAATCTTATGCATAGTGAATTTCAAATACAATATATAAGTAATTAAAAATACTCACCACACTTAGGTAAATAATAATTTAGTATTTTTATTTATTTATTTATTTTAATTTTTTTAGAGATCTATAAAATATTATAATTACAATATGTCTAAAAACTTATACCAATGCTATAACACATAAAGACTATAGGGACTAGTATGAAGTAGCACTTATTTTCAAATATATATAGATAGATAGATATTTTAATAACTTCTACAAGACCAAAAAAAATGAGAAATTCTAGGAAGATTATTATTATTATTATTATTATTATTATTATTATTATTATTATTATTATTATTATTATTATTATTATTATTGCAGCAATACACACACATCCATATTTAATCATGTCCTAAAAACCCAAATTCCATTCATTGATTGAAAACTAGGACTAATCATTTTGTAATGCAAGTTAACTTTATTAATTTTTAACAAAAGAGAGTAGTGTAAAGGATTTGTCATAACCACACTAATTAAAAGTATACTAAGATCTTGTTAGATTCCCACATACCAAAGACAAGAGATAACAATATAGCATCACTATTGTATTGGGTTTAAAACCCATCATATGATAAAATTAAAGTGATTCAAAATGTTAATAAAATAATTTAGACCAAAAATATTGCTCAATGATGATTAAAAGGGAACATCATACACAAGACATGAGCATAATGGAATCGAGCAATGTATCTAACACAATGTGAGGGTCAGGATGACAAAGGGTAAATAGATAAGCACGAGAGGCACTATAATACCAAAAGGGAATACCTAACAAGCTGTTATATATGTATTCTCATTTTGGATAGGAGGATGCATCTGATCAGACCTAATAGGAAATGTCATTCTTCTTTGATATGTGTATCAAAGAACACTAGTTAGAGATGCCCTATGATATCCGCATACTAGATGTAGAAGCAATGGCACTTCTCGATACCCTGTAGGTAGATCCATGGCAACACTCTTGAAATTGGCATTTGAGGTTGCAAGGCAGAATGCCTTCATAAAGTCTAATGTACGATGGCCCCAGAAGAAACACATTGAGATAGTGGTGATGTATAAGAATGAGGTCACAACTAAGATGAAGTTAGAGGAAGAATTGGTTGAGCTTAATCACTAATTGGAGGTGGAAATAGTGGCCAAATTTAAAACATTGAACATTTATAAGGCAATTTTGAGCCAAGAACCAACACTAACAGATGGAGTTTCCCTATCTGGTGAGGTAATAAATAAGCTGGAGACCTTGGTGGAACTCCTTTTGAAATGATGAAAATAATAGTCTAGCCCCTAGGATGAGAAAACTTGGCTGACATAGCAGTTCTCGGAAGTTATGGAGGTGTGCAAGAGAGTCTTGCACCGAGTTGGAGATATTATTCCCATTTTATATGGGGTTTTTGAGAAGCTTACATGACCCAATAGGATTTTGGAAGCTCAACTTCAGGTAGAAGAGCTTCAATAATAGCAGTTGGATGATAAAGCCCTATTAATAAAAGACTACTTGGAGTGCACCAAAACATTTAAGGATGTGGAGATCATGGAGGAAACAATGAGCATGCACATATGAGAAATAAATTTAAACTTTATGGCACTCTGAGGATAGGTTGTTGTCGAGGTCACTACACTTTAGGGCATTCATAAGGATGTTTCCACATCCCTTAAATGTTTGGTAAATAAAGAAGGTGAGTGTCTCGACCAACCCAAGGAAATTAAGAAGCTAAAAGTGGTAATTGAAGAAATAATAAACAAGTTGTTGAATACCTTATTACATTGGGAAAGAGTCAAGAAGGAGATTGAGTAGGTTGGCCTAAAGTTTTTAGCAAAACTTGAGACCAATGCTTAGTCCAGGATGGACTAATGACATAGTGTGGGGTGATGTTGGACCCTAAAGTTTGGCTAAGTCCATTTTAAAATCACTGACCCATAAGAGGCATAGTGAAAAAGATCATGGCACAATATTTCATAGCGTGGGAGGACCAAATCAAAATAAATGTGCATAATAAATAGATAACCAAAGAATGAAGGACTCGAAACACTAATAAAAGACTTGAAGAGTGCACAGGAAGTAGGAGATACTTAGGAAGTGATCATAGGGATGAAAGAGACTAAGTCAAACATGAATCTAGCATTGGCCTATAGGAAAATAGGCACTCGATGATGAGGATCAAATAATGAAGAGATAATATAGGGGCACAAAGGCTTGGGTCCTTAGGAAATTAATGTAATTGGTCATCATGGCTTAATTATGTTGATGATAGTTGGTGAGTTATTATGAATGTAATTATGATTATAACTACTTGGTCGAGAAAAACCAAGTATAAATACCCCTGGATAGAACTATGAAAGGTTGTTGGTGGTTGTTATTTTTAATGTGATTGAGGATATTATTGTTATTGTACTCAGCTGGATAACATTAAGAGTTATATGATTGAGTTGTACTATACACTTGATTATGTAACCTTTTAATCACTTATCATTATGATGAATGGAACTTGTGTTACTTAAATATTATTATTTTGACTATGGAGAAAATGATGTTGGTTATATTACATGTTATTTTTCAGTTAACTAAGCTTAGGTCCATAGTTATCATTTATTTTTTTTGTTTAATCATTGATTAATATGTATGTGTTTGAGTGCCCTTGTATGTTAGTACACCCTCGCACATGAGAATTCATTCTTTCATAAAATGCTAGCATGCTAATAATTGGGTTTTTAGTCACTTCAGTAAATGCCTAAGAAAAGTTATGCTTAAGTAAAGAAAACAATCCCAACAATTTTGCATGTGATTTAGGAGATCAGGAATGTTCATTCTCATCAATCACATTGATATTGATAGACCTTTCTTATATATATATTCTTCAATCATATCAATATTAGAAGGTTCTTCTATATCTGTTTTAGTAATTATAACAAACATGATTTAAAGAATGACATTAAATGTAAATTAGTAATCTTATGTTTACAAGAAAATGTACGATTAAGTCACATGGTTTAATCATGGAAGTAAGTCATAAAATTTTTAAACAAGTACACATACCAAGTACAGAGGCTTCCTCATTCACATGGATAGTTTGATCATATTCAACATCAATGCTTATATTTGCAACCTCCATTTTTTTCTTCTTATATAGTTAATATCTTAGATTAAAAAAATTAGCTTTGTCTTCGGTAGTAAACTTTCTTTCATTCTTGCTTTATCTATTCCTTTCATTTCCCATTTTATAAGTTCTTAACTTTACACCTGCAAAAAATTGTACCATAATGATTTATATTATATTTATACAACCTATTTTTATCCATATAATATTGGATGAACACATTATTTACCTTATGCTTTTTTTTTCACTATATTATTTTATTTTTTTTAAATTTCAAAAAAAAGGAAAAACTAGTTCTATAACTTTAATCTATAAAATCAAAAAACAATAATCTAATTGATATAATGTATTTAAAATATATAAAATTAAAAAATATTATATATAAATAGATTTAATTAGATATAAAATATTTTTTTAATATAAAAGCATACATATTTATAAAATATGCTTATTATAAATTATGAATTCATGTATTAAAAAAAACACAAATATAAAATAGTATAAAACTAATTTTTTTTATTGAAAAACATTTATATTAATTCATTAAAGGTACAACTAATCATACAAAAAAAAGGGTGGAGAGGTCACTCCCACATATCAAACTATGCCTAATGGCCAAGGGAAGAATACGAACAAAGCTAATAAATGTTGTCAACTAAAAAAGGGCAAATAAAAGACATAATTAAACCATCACCGCAAACATAGAGGAGGGAGGATGTGGAGGTGGGTGGTTATCAGTTTTTCCTCCCAACCCCACATGAGTAGGCAGATGCTCAGAGTCATGAAAGGGCTCCCAACCATCAATATCATCTTCATTTTGATTTTTGTCTTCTCTAGTAGACCTTCACAGGGAAATGACCAAAGCCAACCTTGGAAACTTGTTTAGTGGAGGAAGTGAAGCATCCCACCCATCACATTGGTCTTTAGTAGGAAGGAGATCCCCCCAAAAACCTATTTGTGGTTGAGTATAAGGTCCCTAGCCATCCAAATGACCATGAATATTCAAGCTAGTACCACGTTGTAGGCTTCTCCTCGATAGAAACCTTTTGGGACCATATGGGGATAAGGAACACCCTCTCCATCCTTTGGAACGTTACCTCCTCGAGGTGTGACTAGACATCGAAGTCAAACCATGGTGAGAAGTAGACGAGGGAGGCACTTGACTAACAGCACAAGGGGGCACCCACCCAATACTCCATTAGTGACTGAAGATGGGACAACTCCCTCTGAACTTTATCAGTCTAATCAAGTAGCTAAAGGACAAATTGGAGATAACATTAACTTTATTAGCAATAGAGAAATTTCTATCTAAATATTGCTTGTTAAAGATAGCATTATTTATGTCTTTCCATATATAAAAAAGAATATCAACATGAAGAATAAGCCAAAATTTGTTGTATTTTGCAAGCAAAAGGGTTGAGTCCCTTAGGAGAGCAATTTTCTAGGTGAAAGGCTCTAGGTGAAAGGGTTAGAAAAATGAATGAATCCACTTCCAAGTAGACTGGGCATAAGGGCAAAACCAAAACACATGCTTAATTGACTCAGGTTGTCCACAGGCTAGGCACAAGGGATTGGCAACCCCAAGATGCTTGAGTTGCTCTCCCAATGGGAGCCCATGGCATAACAAACACCAACAAAAATGATCTTTTTTTGGCTCAATGGGCATAACCCACAGCATGGCAAATCTTCTAGCCCACATAAAATGGCGAGACTTGATATTCCAGACCTTGTTCAGTTTTTCCAAGGGAAGCCCTTTAGGAGCTAGAATTTGATACCCCAAACTGGGAGTAAGTGTAGTTTCTGAAAGGGGTGGCCGTAGGCCAATTCCAATCCCTCCACCATGGGGTTCTAGTGGAAACGCCAATTTTGTGAAGTAAAGATTTTAGAATTTCTTGGATGGATTCAACATCATTGTTGAGTAAATTGAATTTTCTTTTAAGTTGGTCCCAGAGAATCAAATCCTTGGTCTGATGACAAAACAAGTCCCCAATGGTTTTGATCCCCTGTCTGAAGAGCTGAAGGCTTTTAATCTAGGGAACTTGGGCAAAAGGGACATTATGAAATTTAATCAAAGGAGACCACCAAAGGGATTTTGAATTGATAGAAAGCCCTAGCCAGAATTCCTCCCCTTTCCAAACCAGTGAGGGTTTGAGTAGTTCCCAAGCTTTCCAAATGCTTTTGACAACAAAAGTTCCCTGAATTTTCACATTAACTGGTAAAAAGAATGGTCTAGAAGTTTAGTCCTTCGCAGACTTGCCTCCCAAGAGGAACCCCCTAGGTAATACAATACCTGAAAAGGATTTTTCAAGCCTTGTTTCCCTCATTTCCAAAGCTTTTATTAAACTAATATTCAATTTAATATATAATCTCGAAAAGTTTAAATTTTCAATATTTAAATAATTAATAAATTATTTATTATAAATTTTATATATATATATAAAATTTTTAATCTTTAAATTGTTTTGAAAGATATAAAATAATATGTAATTAATATTGAATTTGATATATATTATTTAAGAGTCAATTTTTAATATTTAAATAATTAATTTGAATTCATGTATAAAAATAAAAGAATATATTTAATTAATTAAAATATATGTAAAATGGTACAATGGTGCTAATGAATTATAATAGTAATTTGTATGGATAAAAAACAAAATCACAAAATTTAAAAATAAAAGTATTAAAATAAATATAAGGTGTGTTAAAGGAGAGGATTTAAAAGGAGTTTTTATTATCATTTTCAAAGTAGACTTAGGTGGTTGCTTCTATGTAGGCACTCATCTCTTCTGATACAATATAATGATTGGGACCCTCCTCATTTTGAAAGATTTTACATATTATCTTAGAAAAATTTCTTTCAAAATTGCTACAAATACAATATAAAATATAATTGAAAAAAATACAAACATTAATTGGAATTCTTTCATTAAAAAAGATGATCATTTATATATTAGTTACGATAAAGTAGAAGATCAAAATTCTCTATTACTAATTCATTTTCTATAACTATTTAAATATTTATTTTATATTATTTAAATATTTTAACATTTAATAATATAAACTTTTATTTTATATATATATATATATATTTTCATTCTATTCATAATACAATTAAATTTAATTGAAATACAATTTATTTATCTTGTGTTTATTTTAACCCAAAAGATAAAAATTATTTTTGAAGATGCTTCTTTCAAAATTTGATTAATATATATCCATGAGTAGCAATTTAAAAAAATAGAAAGTAAAGTGGGCTCCTCATCATCGGTATTCGTCCCGCACGTCATGAAAAATCATCGGAATGGGCTGTCACGCATTAAAATATATAAATCACTTTATATATAAATAAAAAGGTTGTGCGCTTAAAACTTAGAACTAGTATTACTGTTGGAAGGAGTGGGATTTGTGTTGGAGGCACCCCTTTGTTTCAATCCCCTTAGTATGAAATTAAATGTGGTTTAAAATGAAAAATAAAATAAAAATACGTGGTTTTAAATGTAAATAAATTTATTTATAATTTTGTTAATAATATGATTTTTTTAAATTTAAATAATATTTAATATTTATTTTGATGTATTTAATAACATATAGTTATTTATAAAATAAAGTACTATTTTTTTGGAGTACTATAAAAAATATATGATTGTGAAGTAAAATTGGTAATTGACTTTTTAAGGTGGCACTGTTTTCTAAAGGGCTAGAAGGTTCCCCCAAGTCTTGATATTGGGGAGCAATGCTACTTGAAGAGTCAACTACCAATGAAAGGGAGACTCGAACATGGGACCTACTAGGTAAAGCCCACCTTTACCGTTGAGTCACCACCACAAGGGCTAGAAGGTTCCCCAAGTCAAAAAAGACCCATATATATAAGGTGGCACTGTTTTCTAAAGGGCTAGAAGGTTCCCCCAAGTCTTGATATTGGGGAGCAATGTTACTTGAAGAGTCAACTACCAATGAAAGGGAGACTCGAACATGGGACCTACTAGGTAAAGCCCACCTTTACCGTTGAGTCACCACCACAAGGGCTAGAAGGTTCCCCAAGTCAAAAAAGACCCATATATATATATATATATATATCCATTTTCCTTTACATTTTACTTAAAAATCTCTTATGTCTACTTTCAAGTTGCATTTTGTTGGTCATTTTTTCTGGTTCGTTTTTTAATTCGAAAATCTTATTTTTGTCTTAAGTCATTTTCTTGGCTCAATGTATCTTCGAAATCTCTCTTCCCCCACTAAAGAAAACTTCATCTCCTTTAAAAAAATGCCTTGATTCATAACTCCCACAAAACATCCCTGCCACATGAATATTTATAAAAATCTAGTTTACATTATAACATACTTGGCACATAGATATTCAAAAAAATCTACCAAATATAATATTGGATAAAAACTATATTCTTGCACCAACACACCCATCATATAATCTAATCAAAACAACTAATAAACTAAAGAAATCACACAAACACAAAAATATTCTTTTTTAATAATTACAAGATTTCTTATACACTTTGAATGCTCTTACATCACCAAACTACAACCACTATTCTAATTTAAATTCTTAAAACTTTTCATCATAACTACAATATAATCTTTGTTATGTATAATCATGACTCCAAAAATCTATATATGATAGCCGTGTTGCATAATAATAACTTTAACTCATAAAAGATTCATATAATTAATGCATTCAACAAAACTTATTAAAGTATTATCCAAAATATATCAATTGTTTACCATTTTTATATATGGTACTGAATACGAATACATACATGAGAGAACTCAAAAAGTTTGGAAATATCTTTACCGTTGAATCACCACCACAAAAACTAGTGATTTAAGTTTATGTTAAATTTATTTTAACTGCCCGTTGATGAAGAGGGTGGGCCATGTCTTTCTTGTAACACAACGGTATATATATTTTCCGGTTAGTTAAAAGCCGGATAAAGGGTTCTCTGTTCCAAAGCTCCCCTCTCTCGCCAGAAAAAAAAGTTGAACTTATAACGGCTGGATTGTGGGCCTTGGTTTTAATGGAGAAAAATGTTCTTAGAGGACCCATATTGGGCATCTCTATTAATAAAGATTTAGATTTTGATCAGTCATAGTTGGCGTACAAGTGCCGCAAAGCCCTTTGTTTGAGTCGGTGTGACGGTCGTGCTGCTGATTCTTGCATTCTGTTAACATCTATTGTTGCAGCTTCGCGTCTGTTGGGAACAGCAGATTGGAGCAGTGTCTTTGAATCAGCTTATTCAATGCTAAATAGGATGTGAGCTGTTGTATATGCAACTGCATGGTGGTTTATATGAAAGCTTGTGGATGCAACTGGATATGGTTTAGGAAACTAATATGTTAGGAGTTGTAGTTGTGGATCTGTTTATAGAGGGAGGGATTTTGATCAGAATGTATAAATATTGTCAAATTTGTTCCTAATTTCTTTTACCAAAGAATGCAATGTGTTGAAAAGAATGAAGCACAACAATGTGATTAAAATCATCATATTTGTTCCAACCTCGATTTTGAAGCATGGTTCTTCCATTCATGGAAGTTTGGAGATCGTTGCCATTGCTATTGCTCAACTCTTTTTTTAGCACATTGAATTTTTTTCTCTTTGAATTGAAAATTGAAAACATCAATACCAATAGTTCAGAATCCCTCTATAAACAGATCCAAAACTACCAACTCCTAACAGATTGGTCTGACTAATAATATGGCTGCTGCTGGGTAATGGGGAAACATTGTTGCCTTGCGTAATGGGAGATTATGGGACATGGCCCTTGCTGCTCTGCATCCCTGGCTTAAAATCATATGGCATTTTTTGGGATTTTGCTTTCTCTTTTCTTTCCTAATTGGTGGTCATTGCTAATGCCATTCCAGGAAGGGGGAGAAGAAATATTTTTGCACTGCCGATATTAAAGAATACAATTCTGTGAAGAGCACGCACAAGATCAGAATCAACAAAGTTGTTTGGACGAACCTGAGGGAGGGTCTGCTCACTGATGATGCTAAGTATGGCAAACGAATCCATATTCTACCTATTCGAGGGAATTCCAGACAACCTGTTTGATTTGTCTTTGAAAAGTAAGTTTACCTCTTCCTCCTGAAATAGGGCTTTAGATAGTGTTGTATGAATTTCAACACTTGGAAATACTTATTCGATTTTTTTTTTTTTTAAGCTACTTAAGCTTGGTGCACATGTTTGGAAGCTTATATCAGAGAGTCATATCGCCATTAGGAAAATGAGACCATTTTCTTATGCAAGTACCCATGCCTAGTGTGGAATTTAGTCATCCAGTGATATTGTGTTGTTGCTTGTGACACTTCATTATTAGTGAACATGAAGCTTGCTGAAGATGTATGAATGTGCAACTGCGGATTGTTTGTGTTGGTTTAATGTGTCTTGCCTTTTTTTGGGTCTGCAAAAGTGCCATCAATATTCTTCCCCAATTTCTTTACAAAGAAAAAGGCGTCTGCCCTCTGGGAAGAAGAGTACAAAGAAAGATATCGTGGGTGGACTAGTCTCTTATGGAATTCTTTTTTTATGGAATAATACAAAAAGAGATATAGTGTGAGAGGAATCTCACAAGGATACAAAATTTTGATGAGAAAAAAATATTGGGAGAATAATTAAAAGAGAGTGTGTGAGAGGAATTTCATAAGGATACAAAATTTTGATGAAAAAAATATTGGGAGAATGATTAATAGTATTTTAATTTAAAATTGATGTTTAATAGTTATTGCATTAAAATTTTTTTTGAGTTTTTAATTATGATTTTTTTTATGTTAGTATTTTTTAAATATTTTTAATAAATAAATTTATAAAAATGAATGTTGTTTAAAATATAAATTTGTTAATTTGAAGGATAATATACAATTCGGTGGAAAAAATACAAAGAAAAATATTGTAGGTATATAATTTTCTTTTATAGATTTTAAATTTATTAATTTGAAGAATAATATAAAGTTATATGAAAAAGAATATAGAAAAATATGATGGGTGGACCAATGTTTTGTGGGAAAAAAAAAAAAATTATGTAAGAATAAAGGAGAGATATGGTGTGAGAGGAACCTTTTTAATGGTAAAAATATTGGAAGAATAATTAATTGTGTTTTAGTTCAAAATTGGTATTTAATAGTCATTATGTCAAGAACTTTAATCAAGTTATGAGTTTTCTTTATGTTAATATTTTTTAAATATTTTCAAAAATAAAAATAAAAAAAATGTCATTTAAAATATAATTTTGTTAATTTGAAGAATAATATAAAATGATTAAGCTAATACTCTCTTCTTATTTAATTTGTTATTTTTTTTATTTTTATTTTTTTCTAATCATGAAAATTGCCATATCTTTATTATAAAATATATTATGTTAATTCTCAACTATTTATAACATTACAAATTGAGTGTTTATAAATTCAATTAAATTTATTAATTAAATATTTAAAATAAAAATAAAAATTAGTGTTTAATGGTCATTATGTCATGAAAAGTATAATCTTTTTAATGTTAAGTGTGATAGAGTTTTTGTTCAAGTTATAAGTCTTCTTTACATTATTTTATTTTTTAATAAAAAATAAATGTTTTATAAGTTTGGTTAAGCTAATACTTTCTTTCTATTTAATTTGATGTCATTCTTTAAATTTTCTTTTTTACTATGAAATATTATTATAAAGTGGGTCAAATTAATTGTTAATTATATTTAAAATATGAAAAATCTAATTTTTATTGATTAAATTAGATTAATTAAAATATTCTAATTACAATTATTACATAAGATCTTTAATTTAAAATTGGTGATTAATGGTCTTTAGATCATGAAATGTATAAATTTACATGCAATGAGATGTGAGTTTTTGTTCAAGTTATGAGTCTTCTCTATGTTTATTTTTTTGGGGTTTAAAAAGAAAGGTTTTAGAAGTTTAGTACTCTTTTCTTAGTTAATTTGTTATTATTATTTTTTCCCAAAAGTGTCATCAAAATTGTCTTCTTTTTATTATGAAAAATCACTATAGAGTGGATCAAGTTAATTGATGGAGTCTTTGTTTAAGTTATGAGTCTTCTCTCTCTATATATATTTTTTGATTTAAAAAGCAAAGTTTTAAGAATTTGATCAAGCTTGGTACTTTTTTCCTATTTAATTTTTATTGTTATTTCTTTTCACAAATATCATCAAAATTGTCTTATTTTTATTATGAAATATCACTATAAAGTAGTCAATTATCTTAAATATTAAAATAATAATAATAATAATAACTAAATTAAATTAATTAACATATTCTACTTAAAAAATAAAAAATAAATATTTTATCCAAAATTAGTGCTAAATGTAATGAATTCCTTATCCAAATTACAAGTCTTCTCTATATTATTATTTGTATTTAAAAACATAAAAAATTTAAAGTTTGGATATAAATATTCAAAAATATTAAAAATCAATTTTTATTGACCAATTAAATTAACTAACATGTTTTAATTACAAAGACTAGAAAATGTCATTAGTCCAAAATACATGTTTAATTATCATTATATCATAGATTGTATAAGTCTTCTTATGTGTAATGGAATCTTTATTACGTGTCATCTTTATATTATTTTTTATTTGTTAAAAAAAGGAAGTTTTAAAAGTTTATTAAGCTACTAATCTCTTCTTATTTAATTTTTAATTCTATTTCTATTTAATTTTTTATTCTTATTTTCTTTATTATGAAATCTCGGAGTGGGTCAAATTAAAGTCTTTAGCCTAAAATTAGTGTTGTGATTGTATAAGTTTTTAATGCAAGTATGATGAAGTCTTTGTTTAAGTTATGAGTCTTTCTCTTTGTTTGATTTTATTTATTTTTATTTTTAATTAAGAAAAAGGATTTAAGAGTTTGGTTAAAGTATTCAAAATAAAGGGAAAATGTGGTGTTATTTAAAATGAAAATTTATTTGTTTGGAAAATATTATAAAATTGTTAAATTAGTATTTTTTATTTTTATTTTTTTTGAAAAATATCAATAAAATTGTTTTCTCTTTACTATGAATTTTTTTTATAGAATAGGTCAAGTTAATCATTAATTATCTAAAATCTAAAAAAATAATTTTTATTGATTGATATGTTCTAATTACAAAAATTAAAAAAGATTTATGGATGACATTCTTGTTATCAATGAGTGGTGGTACATGATAAAATAACATCATATGAGTAATTCAACAAGTGTCAAGGAAATGACATTGTGTGATATCACAAGTGACAAGGAGAAGACATTGTTTGATATCAAGAATAAGAAAATATTGACATTAATACAAAACTCATGTTCATTGAAGTTGTCAATACTCGGTATGCTTTGGAAGATTTATATGAAAAATATTTTAAGTATTAAAAAATCCAACTCCAAAAGTAGTTGTTAATTAAAATCTGGCAGAAGGTGTAGATGTATATGAATACATCTCATAACTAAAAAATATCATATTGTAAATAGAAATGATTGATAATTCTTCTTTTGGTGAAGAATCTATGATTATAATTTCAATTAATAGTATTCTTTAATCTTATAATATTTTTTTAGAGATGTTATAACTTTTTTTAAAAATGCAAAATGTAAAGTTTGAAACATATGTAGTGCTTATTATTGGTGAACACCATGTGAATAGGATGCACCTCATGATCTCACTGGACCCAATTTAGTATATGTGTATCCAAATCACCACTTACTGAATTTGTTGTTTCCCAAGATAAGGTACCTTTTGGATTAGGCTTCGTGTAATCCGTAGTTGTTGCACCTATATTAAACAAGAAATATACCTCAGACCCAGTTGGTGATTACACAGAGGGTAACCTACATTCTTCAATCTGAAATTGATGTGATTGTGATTTGTTGTAACTGGTTTGTACACACACTATTCATTTGGTTGCAACTATATGTGATGTTTTGGCTGAGGATTGAAAAATTGGTATTCAATAGTTCATAGAGTGTTTCATTTGTTATCTACATTCATCTTGAACCAATTATTATGCTCATAAAAATAAGGTGACTATGGTTATTTAGGGATAACATATGGCTTATGCTTAGACTTATTCAAAGATATCACAATTATCGTATCTCCTTGGTGTGCCTCCAATTGATTTTGCATTGTATTTTTAATCATTTGACCATCATAAGCCCATTTCTTACTAATCAAAGTAAGATAATGGGTCTCATCTATTTTTAAGTCAATTAACTCAAAATCTCCTTGCAAGCTTAAATCAACAACCTTAATTTATACATTTTCATGTCATCCAATTGGTTCCACTCTTCCATAAGTTATGAGACTGAGACTAATCAGACTATATCTTAGTGTTTATCGATTAATAGTCTCCCATGTAGATCTTAGTATCATATTTACTGTGCTCCCAAAGTAAAATACAATATTAGGTACCTCATACCCTATGAGTTCAATATCCATCCTAGAGTCAACATCCTTAGGATTTTTAGTTTTTACATACCATACAACTTTGTTGATATGTTACTACTCTTGTTGCGTGCACTCGAGAAAATTATGCATAAGATTTTTAATATTATGTGAAAATTTTGCATTTTATAGAGTGTTTAAGAGTTTTAATAGATCTATCAATGTAGTCACTACTCCTTATCATATTATGTGAACAATCTTCCCATAGATTTGTGCATTAATAGTTGTAGCATCACCTTACAATGTGTTATATTATTGTATGCTCTACAATACTTGTGTTTCTTGATACATCAAACCTTTTTATCTTGCAAGATCATGATACATATCCTGTTGAACCTTCTTGATGTTTTGATCTAGTGGCATACCTAATGGGTGCCATCCTTGCTCTGTGTGTTTTTGCCTTGGGATTGCTTGCATGAATGTATTCTCCCTAGGTTGAAAATTTATCATAATTACATTTTGCACATGTTTTTCTTTCCTCTGCATTTCTAAAACTAGACAATCTTCAATATGATGTTGTCCTACAAATCTATAATATATATAGTACATTTGTCTTTGAGGATTAGTTTGGTAGTTTCATGTGAAGTGGTTATATTCACCACATAGATAACACTAAATTTGTTGATGAACTTGCTGATTGTCATTATTTTAACCTCCCTAGTATCCACTATGGTATTTTCCCCTATATTCTCCTTTATTTTACTAAAAACCCCAACTTTGTAATTGTTTTCCATCAAATCCCCCTGAAAGTTATTGTTGTGCATCATATCTGCCACACTGCCACTAAGGTGATGATGGATCCCAATTTGATTATTGATGTTGAGGAATCCATGAGGATTGATATTGTTACTATGGAGATGATGAAATCTATCTAGCCAGACCTCAGGGTTGATATTATGGCAATGAAGACATCTACCCCGTGTAGATCAAGAATACAAGATAGGTTAGTCAAATGTTAGTAGATAAATCCAAAAAAAATTAAAGACATAACTTATGAAGCCTAATCCCTAGGTTGAGCTATGTAATTAACAAACATAAAATGCAATTGGAAAGATAAAATAACAATTTTACCTCCCTTGAAGATATGTTTGAGAATCAGTCTAAAATGATTGAGCTCGACTTATAGATGTAGAAGTCTTCATTGATGCTCTGATCCTTGTTTGATAAATACCTCTCCTTGTCTATGCTTGGTTTTGGTTTTGGCTTTAGCTTAGGATGAAAGAGTGATGAATCTTCTTTTGATAATCTAGCATAGTAAGTTTACATTAGGAAGCTTGTCTATAATGGCCAATTAGCCTTGTTTTTATAGACTTGGTAAAATGATGAGAACCGTTCATCTCAAGATGAGGATCAAGGGCCCCAAATAACTCCTACATCTCCATGATGAGGAACATGGGTCATGTAAGAAGATGATAGGCTTTGTAAGATTTATAAGAAGGGATATAATTTGTAAGCTATGGTGGGCCTTGCCATTTGATTTGAATATTAAATTGACAATTTTCTTGGATGATGAGAATAAATAGGAATATTGATTTTCCTATATTTTTGATATGTGCATTCCATGCAACCTCACTTATAAAAGAAGAAAAATAGTTAGTTAATTTCTCTTAATTAACTAATGTAATGTGATGTCAATTTTATAGGATAAGATGTGATAATAGAAGAATTTAGTTAATTGATTGGAGGGTCATTTAAAAATAAGGTATCAAGTTAAGGTACTTCTTAGCAAATTGAATAATCATATACAATGCACTACCTTGATTAGGGATGCACCAATGTGTCACATAATTCATACATCAAAATTCTAGGGGAATTGGGATGATTTAATGATCTTTGGCTCAATTTGCATTTGATTATAAAAAATTGATTTGATCATAATTTAGACACAAAAGTGGTAAAAATTAAGTGTCTACATTTTGCCCATATTTGAGAAAACATTGAAAGAAATTAGGCACAATAATGTCATTTCAAAGAATGAAAAAGTTGTTAAGAATAAATTTAGTAAGGCTTGCAGAATGATGTCTTCACTCCTCTTTTTTTTTGAAATTATGAGTTAGTGAACTTGAATTAGTTCCCCAAAGGGTGCTTGATTAGCTCTAGATGCCCCCTCAAGGGGATGATTGAGAGAGAGTGAAAACAAATAGCTCCTTGAAATGAAGAAGAGGGAAGAATGGTAAAATTTTATAAATAATAATGTGCCCCAGTGTTAGGTGTGAAATCACTATTCATGGCCACTATTCATGAAGATGTGGCATGTTGGTGATGTGGATAGTTAGTGATGTAGTTGGTTGATGATGTGGCATGACCCACAGTAGGTGGTATGGCTCATGAAACATCTTTCATGCTGAAAAGATGAAGAGAGAGAAATGGGGCACATTTATCCACTTAGTCACATGGGTTGGCTTTTGTGGAAGCATGCAAGGACATGATGATAGTGGATCTCATGATTCCATTAGGCATGTGCTTGTAGGGCATAGTTTGTCTATGGGCTCCTTTTGGATGAGGTCAAAAGTTTGGAATCTTTTGAATCATCTGAATGCACATGGAAAAGTGGCAGACAAGGATCACTAAGGTAGATTGAGGACACATGTGAAGTAGGGCATATCACTTTGGTGTGCACATGGAGGGGCTAAGGGGGAATTATGAGATGCCATTCAAAGCTTGACTTGGCACATGGGGGAGACATGGTTCCCTATTCATGAATAGTGTTCCCCACTTTAGGATGGCACATTTTCTCCTCTCTCTTAATTATTCTTTCTATGTTGTAAATTCTATTAATAAGCATGAAGCTCTTTATTGTAATTCATCATGTTAGAGGATCTACAAGCTTTTACTTACATGCTTGGAGGTTGGATTGTAGAGGCATTGTTATGTTTGGTTCACAACCTAAATGTTTTAGGTGTAAACATTGTGTGCTTAGTTTTAAGCACTAAAGGAGTTACTAGAGAAGCTATTGTAGAAGAGAGTGGTTGTGTTAATATGAAGTCTAGAAGCTACCATTTTTCCCATGGTTTTTTCCTTGCTTGTTTGTAAATTTTTTCCATGTAATCTCTATGTAATGTGTTCCCTCTTACCTCTCTTATCTTATTAGTTTGTTATTCCACATATTATTTACTTGCATAGTAGGATATAACTTATTGATCCTAACATGTAGTATCAAAACTATTTTACTCCTAACATCTGATATCAAAGCCATGGTGAAAAATTCCATGTGTGAGTGTTTTCTATTGTTGGCTAGTTTTGTGCAAGTTGAAGCTACTATAAAAAGAGGAGAGAACAAGTTGGAGACTAAATAAGAAAAAAAAAAAAGTTTTGTGGTAGGTAGTTCTCTCTGTAGAGTAAGGTGGAGGATCTCTTGGTAAAGATCCTATTCTCTTCATGTTGCTGAGGAGAAGCCCATAGGATAGTTTTGAAAAATCTTTTTCAGACAAGTCAATAACCTACATAGTGTTTTTATTGAATAAGAAGTAACTGTACAACTTTAGGAGCAAGCTAGTCTCCTTTGGAAGAGGTTGAGGACAAGGCATGACCTTGTTTTGGTTCTTGGAAACAAATGAAAAGGGGTGAATGGTGTGGTATCCTATTGACCACATGTTATTTGAGATGCTGAAGAAGAAAAAATCATGCAAAGGAAGGAGGTACAAAGAAAATTGAAGCTATACCTATTTTGAAGTAGTTTAGGATGATGAAGATGATGTAGATGAACAAGTGAGACCTAGTGTTCCCAGAAGGAGAAGGCCATGTGTTTGGACATACAATAGAGTTTGATGCATTTTGGATGCATTTTTTAGGCTTAAAAACCTGGTAGTTACATTAGTGCATTGATTAACACAACGACTTCCCTAGAGCTGTGATTGGTCTGCTTGTGTCATGTTTGGCATGATTATAACAACTCCACTGGGTTTGACTTATAAAAATGAGATAATTTTTTCTTTAAATTTAATTAATGTAATTATTTCATTATAATTCATCACGAGAATCTAATTAGTGATTCATAAATAACACTCTAAGTATATTAACTATAAATAAGCACGTGACATCTAATAATCACTAACAGTATATGAAACACATCATAACCAAATATGAAAATAAAATACAAATATCCAACTAAGGCTGGTACAATGATACAACCACTACTATCTAAATTTAAATAAGTAAATAATTACATCTCATTATATTAATGTCTCAATAATAATAAATATAATACAAATTACAAGATACAACATACAAAGTTTCTTGGAGCATGAGTTCTTAAACTCTAGTATCTCTAGCCATCTCAAGTATCATCTCTAAATACGTACTTCTATGGGGAAGGAGAGCATCATCTAAAAAAATTCCACACCAACCATAGACCATCGATTCCCTACACAATTCCCTTTAGGGAATGGCCCTCCCTTCAAGGATGAGTAAATAGTGACGGTAGAGGAATCTAGAGAGACAAGCTAGTACATGTGTGTTATATTGTTTCTAAAACTAAATATGTGATGTATCATAAAAAAATCTACTGTAGGGTATGTGCATGGAGTTGGGAGACAATTATGTGGACATTTTAGGTAATGTGATCACATTATTAAATAACATGATCTTGTTATTTAATTAACATGATCACATTATTGAAATTATGAATCAGTAATTACCAAACCATAACGTGTACATGTTATTTAATTAATGCGATCATGTTATTGAAATTATGGCTTGATAATTATTGAACCATAATGTGTACACGTTATTCAAATTCAAATAATGCATATACATTATTGTAAATTTAAATAACACATATGCATTGTATAGTGTATTATACAACACATACGTATTACTTTGTTATAAGTTTGAAACCAACTCCATGAGCATTTGGGAGTTACACATGAATCCATCTTTGTCCATAGGCAAAAGTAATAATATAAATGTAAACCTATACTTTAAATTTATTTTAGTAAATATAATAAATTAGGTGTTGACGCTGGAAAGTGCACCCTGCGGCAGGAGAACGGATTCCAGCCCTCTCCCCGCAACATGGAAACCCCTCTCTCGCCTGTGGGACGGCGAAGCAGGAGAGGAGAGTCTCTAGATATGGGCTAGTTCCCTCTGATGTATCTTGTTTGTTTCAGGTAGTGCAAAACATAGGTATATAGGTATACTGGGGGGGATGAAAAGAGATAGAGAAAAAGCATGAAAACAAACAGCCTACTCTAAAAGAGGTGATACACCAAAAACAGGTTGACCTTCCACATCCACACTCAGGATCAGGGAAAAACATACATACACTCAAATCTGGCAGAAAAGACCAGGTCTCTGGGATGACAGGGAGGTTCTTATGGAAAACACAAGAAATAGGTAGTCACCAAGGTGCTGAGAAATACACACTGTAAGTGACCTCACCTGTTTTATACCTCCAAAACAGAACTCTACTCCTGGCAGCAGCAGACAGTGGCACTTTGTAGATCGCAGGTTTGCTGGTGTTGAACCTGTGAGAGCATCAAGAGACAATGACTGGACACAGATTAACATTCAATGCATACACAGAAAGATCCATCCAAATAGAGGTAAAACTGTCTTTTATTGATTCAGGTGGAAAATTTGGAGAGCAGTGCTCTTCACAAAAGTGGGAAAGATTTTGATAAATGAACAAGTCTGCCCATTTATAGAGAAAAGCCAAGAGGAGTCTCATTGGTAAGAGTGAAAAAACACTATTGATGATGTCATAAGTCTGCCAAGACCATGATTGTTGCCTCATTTTGCGTGTTGGTCTTCTCCTCCAGTGGCTGGGCGGGTTTTTTCCTGTGCACTGCAGGTGATTTCTGCCGCTATCTGTTGTGGGTGGCAAATTTGCCGCCCGCTGCAGTGGATTGCATGTAGGACTTCTGTCGACGTCGGCTGATAAACTGTCGATGGTGGTAGTTTTTCTGACGTCAGCCTATGTAAGCTGCCGACGGTAGTAGTTTTGCCGACGTCGGCCGATGTTAGTGGCCTCTTTTTCTCTACCGGCATTGTGGGTGGTGATTTTGCCGCCCTCTGCATTGTGTGTAGGGGGTCTTTATTTACTCACCTGTGTTGTGGGCGGTGATTTTTCTGCCCTCTGCATTTTGTCTGCCCTTCATTTTTTGCTAAGTGTCGAACACCCCAGTTTTTCCCTTCTTCTTGTGAACATTTGAAGACTCTGCCTCTTGCTACTGTGAATGCCAACGAACTAGGCCAATGAGCCAATGCTCTGAACAGAGCTATCAAACCCTGAAGGTGGACCTTGTAACTCAAAATGACTGGCCATGTAAAGCAGGTGTAGAAGGTGACCGAGATTTTGCCTGAGGGGCAAAATTGGGTTAACAAATTGGCGACTCACAGGGTAAGCGTGCCTGCTAGGCTTAGAACTCAGTTGCCTTACATTCCATTGGGTGCGGAGTCAGATGGTGACTTTTGAAGAGAGTTCTCCACAGCTTGATAATCCCAGAATCAAAATACACAGAATTTACCCCCAAAATGAAGGGAAACACACAAAGCTAAAAAACACTACCTGTGCAACTGCACTTAGGAAAAGTAGGAGAAAAACAACTGAAAGAAAACTATTATATACATCTAACCAAGAATGTTCGCATCCCTCCTGGATCGAAAGGAAAATTTCTTAAGTCCCCTTCCTGGCGAAGAGACTTATCATGACAGGGAAGTAGCTGAAAGAAAAAGAGAGATGGTGACTTACTCCTCCTGCCTGAGTTGGCTGGGAACCGAGTGGATATTCAAACATGCCTCCGATATATACGTACTCTGATTATTCTGGGAGGCCTGTTGGATGCTGGTCCTTCAAATAGGTGCCCCTCACCAAGAAATTAATTGCTACCGATTTATCACCGTAATCCTCCTGATCTGCACAATTCTTCTGTAATGTATTATGGTCTGATTTATTTCCCTCTGCTTCGCTGAAAACTCTGTCAGACTCATCCTCTGCTTCCTCTTGGCCTTCTTGAAGAAGGGAAAATGTGGCAATGTCTAAAAGGGGCTCACAAAGTGATTGCTCATCCCACAAGACTTCACTTATTTGTTTAAAGTTCAGTTCTTCAAGGTATTCCTCCACGAAGACAAACTTCTCCTTTTCCTCTTTACTGATCAGGTTCTCTAGATTTTCAAAAATATTCTCCTGATCCTCCTCTAACTCAGGGTCTTCAATGTAGTCATCCTCATCAATACAACAAGGAAGTTCATCGAATAGAGGAGAAGAGAGCTTACCATGCATTTGTTCCTCCTCAAATTGCTGGAACATCCGCATATACGCAAGGCCTGCATCTTCTCCACTACTGATAAGGTCTTCACAAGGAGAATTAATGACGATTTCTTCTTCGTTGTTGCTCACAACAGCCTCCTGAAGGACTGTAAATTGGATCTTTTGTTCCTCACCTGCCTCTTGCAAAATAGGTTCTTCTTCGAGAAGGGACGAAGTGGAGAAAACATGTGAGAGAGGGGGCAACCCTTGAGCTAGAATCGAATGATTCTCCTCCCTCCACTTGATCAGCACTTCATCAATATCAGGGACAGCCTGATAACTCTCTTGGAAATGTGTAGGTGGGGTGTGTTCAGGCATGGAATACGCTATTTGGTCTGAACCGTCCATCACACATTGACTGAGGGAAAACTCTCTAAATTCCAAATCTGCTATTCTCTTACCCAGATCTTCTTGGAAAAGCCTTTTTTTGAGGCTGCCAGTATCATCATAGGCAGGCATAGCTTCAGCTTCTTCAAGGTTTAGAGAAAAACCTTGCTTTTTTTCTTCCTCTTTACTACCCCATGATTCCACTGTCTTCCCCCAATTCAGGATCTCTGAATTTGAATTCTGCTCCTGTGAACAGGCAAAACTTTGTTCTCCACGAGGTCCTGAGGCTCTTCCGCAAGGTCTAAAAAAATTAACTCCCTTTCAAGGAGTAGCTTCATCCTAGCCTCTAAGTTTTCAAATTGTCTAGCTAGGTTTTCTTGGAAGAGTCTTTCTTGGAGGTGGCTAGCATGATCTTCTTCAAAGCTCTGAGCTAGTCCTTGGCATTCTTTCCTCCAGCTTGAAATTTGCACATCATGCTGGAAAACTTGGGGAGGCTAAAGAATGCAAGGAAAACATTATTGGTGCGTTGGAGGAGCCTCTAGAAGAGGGACGTGCTGGCTGGTGGTACTTTTCTCGATGGAAGATTCCTGATCTAAGGAGTTGAAAAGATTGATCTCCATGGGGGATCGCTCTGATGCCATTTGGTGTTGGAAAGCCAGGCACACGGGATTGGGAGCAGCTGTATTTGATGAGTTGGAGTGAGCAAGTGCAATTTGATAAAATGGATTTGGTGCAAAAGAGGGGGTTTTATTTAGGGTAAGAGGGGGCACAAAGGCTAACTACCTTGAAAAGATGGATTTCTCCATTTTGGCACCTCTTCCTTCATGGATTGAACGGCTTGTGCTTGCCTAAACAAGCACTCCTCTTTATACATCAGATCCTGCTGATACTTGTGCTGCTCTTCCAATCTGTCGATTTCTTTTGTCTGCTTCTCAAATTCCAACGCCACCTCCCTTATAATTGTGGGGCAAATAGGAGAGCCACTTGAGGGGATTCCATAAATATTTTGAGCCTGGTCGATATTATATGAAGGAGAACAAAATCCATGATTTTGTGCAAAAGAAGAATACATACAAGAAATAGATGATTTTTGGTGGCACCAGACTGCTTAACCAACGGATTTACTCGGAGTCGCCAGATGTTGAAGAAACTTGATTTGTTGTAATAGGACCAGCATCAGCCCTGAAACCTTACTGTGTTGAAAAATATAGTCCCACCAGGCGTGCTAAAACTGTTGACGTTGGAAAGTGCACCCTGCGGCAGGAGAATGGATTCCTACCCTCTCCCCGCAACATGGAAACCCCTCTCTCGCCTGTGGGACGGCAAAGCAGGAGAGGAGAGTCTCTAGATATGGGCTAGTTCCCTCTGATGTATCTTGTTTTTTTCAGATATCACAAAAATATAGGTATACAGCTATATACTGGGGGGATGAAAAGAGATAGAGAAAAAGCGTGAAAATAAACAGCCTACTCTAAAAGAGGTGATACACCAAAAATAGGTTGACCTTCCACATCCACACTCAGGATCAGGGAAAAACATACATACACTCAGATCTGGCAAAAAAGACCAGGTCTCTGGGATGACAGGGAGGTTCTTATGGAAAGCACAAGAAACAGGGACTCACAAAGGTGCTAAGAAACACACACTGTAAGTGACCTCACCTGTTTTATACCTCCAAAACAAAACTCTACTCCTGGCAGCAACAGACAGTGGCACTTTATAGATCGCAGGTTTGCTGGTGTTGAACCTGTGAGAGCATCAAGAGACAATGACTGGACACAGATTAACATTCAATGCATACACAGAAAGATTCATCCAAATAAAGGTAAAACTGTCTTTTATTGATTCAGGTGGAAAATTTGGAGAGCAGTGCTCTTTACAAAAGTCAGGAAGATCCTCATAAATGACTAAGTCTGTGTATTTATATCAGAAGAGCCAAGAGAGTTTCATTGGGAAGAGTGAAAAAACACTGTAGCTGATGTCACAATTCTGCCAAGGCCATGCTTGTTGCCTCATTTTGCGTGTTGGTCTTCTCCTCTAACGGTTGGGCGGGTTTTTTTTTGTGCACTGCAGGTGAATTTTGCCGCCATCTGTTATGGGCGGCAAATTTGCCACCCGTTGCATGTACTGCATGTAGTATTTCTGCCGACGTCGGCCGATAACCTGCCGACGGTGGCAGTTTTGCCGACGTCGGCCGGTGTAAGATGCCGACGGTGGCAGTTTTGCCGGATTTTGCTGCCCTCTGCATTGCGTGTAAGGGGTCTCTGTTTACCTGCCTGTGTTGTGGGCGGTGATTCTGCTGCCCTCTGCATTTTGTTTGCCCTTCATTTTTTGCTAAGTGTCGAACACCCTGGTTTTTCCCTTCTTCTTGTGAACATTTGAAGACTCTGCCTCTTGCTACTGTGAATGCCAAAGAACTAGGCCAATGAGCCAATGCTCTGAAACGGAGCTATTGAACCCTGAAGGCGGACCTTGCAACTCGAAATGACTGGCCATGCAAAGCAGGTGTAGAAGGTGACCGAGATTTTGCCTGAGGGGCAAAATTGGGTCAACATTAGGGTCACTCAACATTTGATAGAGTTGGTCTTATAGTTGCGTGCTTTATGATGTGAAAAATAGCTTTTCAAAATCTAATCTGGTCAGTACTTAGGCATTTTTAGAGTCTAAGTATTAAACCTAGGGATTTCATGACATAAATTTTGTAAAGGATATCTATTTTTGGTAAACATATATTCATTTTTTAGGTTTTTGTGCCTTTTGAATTGATTCCTAGCATTTATAAGAGTCTTAGGTTTGTCAAAATTGAAGTTTTCAAACCACTCACTTTGAAACTGATGTAAAGTGGTGTTATTGGGGTAGTGTAGGTCACATCCATGACCTACACACATCAAACAACCACTTTGTGTTAATTTCACTTATTCATCATCCTTTCCTCATCCTTGATCACTTCTTACTCATGCCTACACACATCAAACAACCACATTGATGACCTACACACATCATACACCTATTTAGGTTAGGCAATTATACGCTTAAGCCCTTGCACATGGACATTACTCACCTAGATGCCATCCTTCAAGCCATTGCTAACTCCATGAGACTCTACTAGGCCTTACCCATCCAATTTCAAGGGAAACTCTTAAAAATACCTTTCTAGGCTTGTAATAGTCTTCTCATGACCAAATCCATACATCTTGTACCTCAAACATGTGGGATAACATGACTCATTTAGGTCACATTGATGCAAAGTGGTGTTATTGGGGAAATTTATGTCACATTGATGACCTACACAAATATTTACATCTTGTACCTCAAACATGTGGGATAACATGACTCATTTAGGTCACATTGATGCAAAGTGGTGTTATTGGGGTAGCCTAGGTCACATTAATGACCTACACACATCAAACAATCACTTTGTGTTAATTTCACTTATCCATCATCCTTCTCTCATCCTTGATCACTTCCTACTCATGCCTCATCACCCCTAATCACTCTCTCATCATTATTCATTGTCCCTAATCACTCCCTCATTGACCTTTACTATCTGTAGTCATCTCTAATCACTCCCTCATGATTTCTGATTACTTCCTCATTGACCCTCACTATGCCTCATCATCCCTAATAACTCACTCCTTATCCCTCCTCATCCCTTATCACTCCCTCATTGACCCTCACCATCCCTCATCATCTTCAATCACTCCCTCATCATCCCTAATCACTCCCTCATTGACCTTTACCATCCCTAACCACCACTTCATCATCCCTAACCAATCCCTCCTCATCCCTCATCATCTCTAATCAATCCCTTATTCACCCTCATAATTCCTCATAATTTATAATCACTCCCTCATTTCCCCTCACCATCCCTCATGATGCAAATCTCTATTACATACTCTGCTTGTCCAAGATATTTTCCAATATCCATGTAGCTTTCACTTTCTCTTTGTCTTTTCTTGCTTGATGTCTATCTTTGGACCCTCCACACATTTCAAATTCACATCTACATTTTATTAATTTCATTTATTCTCCACCACTCTTTGGATGGTCTCACTAAACTCTTCCTTCAATTATCTTTACTCAATGCATTCAATCTCTCTTACTTTGAGACTATCCCTCTTACTAGTCTTTATGCTTTTAACAACTTGGATCAAATCTTGTCTCTCATTTTTTAGGATTTAATAAGGCTCTGACAAACTTCCTTCCACTCCTTTTAGTTCTCTCTAACTTCTTCTCAACCCTACTTAACTTTTCAACAAAATCATCATATCATACACTGCCTCTTACTCTGTCATAGACTCTTCTTGTACAAACTCAAATCATCAAATCAACTTCATTATGGATACCCTATGATATATACCATTTATTCAAAAATTTATAGGCTTTGTTTCAACTATTTTATAACTTATTTTTAAATGATTATAACAAGTAGTCCAAGATTGGAAAGTGGTGCTTAATTCATAACTTCAATATTCAATCCAATGAAGAGTGTCACACTATGAGCTCTCTACTTGAAAATCTCAAGAAGTAGGTATAAGTTATGTATCACTATAAAAATTTAAGTAGATATTTTTAGTACCGACCATATCATTGGGTTCATAATATATTATCTACTTAAATTTTTATAGTGATACATAACTTATACCTACTTCTTGAGATTTTATAGTGTATTAAAAAATGTAGATCAATGGTGAGACAATACACTACATCATTTCTAATAGAAGTCAAAAGAATTTAATTTCCTATAAATCATATTTTCAAAAATTTAACTTGAAATTTATACATCATCCATAACCATACGCTACTGTATGGTCTAGTGTAGGCCTTGAGAAATGGATCACCTAGTAGTGTCACTTGGTGTACAAAATCAAACTTTTTAAGGATACAATTCTTTGTGACATCTCACCATTATAGGTGTGTGATTTTTTACATGTGGTCAACCATGTATTTACCATTGACATGTAGTCTATGAATTAAATCCTTGAAATTTTGTGATAGATTGTCTGGATCTAAAATACCATATATCATAGTTAGTTCATAAGCTTTCAGTCATTAGTATGAGGAAGTGAAAGAATATTGTCAGTTTTAGTAAGAATTATACTCTTAATGGTAAGAATTAAATGTTTAATTACATCCTTATGTCACCATATCATAGTGTGTTTTATCCAAAAATAATAAAGACAAAACAATTAAACCATAAACTAGAGGAATACAAAGATATCTTTCAATTACCTAAATAAGTTCTTGCATACTATACACTAAACAATACTATTGATTTTATCCCTTAAATACCTCTACCTCAAATATATTTATACAACATATCATTTCTAGAGAATGAATAGATCAAGTGGTAGATCCATGAAATCATGGATAATGGACACATCATGCCCAAATCATTGCCTTGCAGAAACTCAATTGTGTTTGTGCCAAAGTTGTGAATCAATTAAAAAAATATTAACAAGATTAACATGAAAAACTATTATCCTTATTTAAATATTAAGGCATTTTTATGCCATATCCATGGTGTAGAAGTCTTTTCCAAAATTGATCTTAAGTTTGGATATCATCATATTCATGTTAAACCTTTAGACATTTGGAATATAGTCTTAAAAACAAAGGAAGGATTGATTGACTAGTTGATTATGCCTTTTAGGTTAATTCATATAACACATTAATTCATTTCAAGATGTTGAACGACATCCTTAGGCCCTTTACCTATGCCATTTTTTTAATCTACCTTTATGACATCTTAATCTTTAGAAAACATGGGATGAACATCTGCACCATTTTGAACTAGGGTTTCACATTTTACAGAAACATATTTTTGTGATAACATGAATAAATGTTCATTTTTCATGCAAGAGATAAAATATTTGGGACACATTACACACACAATGAGTTCATGTGTGAACTTAACCAAGATTCAAGTTATACAAGAATGGAAAACACTAAATAACTTTGCATTTGATTCAAATCTTCTCAAAATTAAAAAAATATATAAGTGATTTGTGTTTAATTTTTATCTTTTGAACCAAACTACTAAAGGTAGAACCGAATAAAGTTTCATTTAGTCAGTTGCACAACAAAGATAATTTTATGAACTAAAATTTATACTCTATTTTGTGTTAATACTTATGTTGATTATAAATTTGGAAGATCATCCAATTCATTCAGTAATAAAGTTGACTATCACAAATGAGTATTGACAACACAAGTCCTAAAAAAGAGTTAATTTCTATTACAATGGATTAAACAGCATATGATTGGAATAAAATATATATTTAGAGTATATACTTATGCAAGATGATGAGGGAACGATTAGGGATGGTGAGGGTCAATGATGGAGTGATGAATGTTGGTGAGGGATGGTGAGGGTCAATGATGGAGTGATGAATGATGGTGAGGGATGGTGAGGGTCAATGAGGGAGTGATTATTGATGATGAGGGATGAATAAATATTGATTAGGTATTATGAGGGATGATAAGTGAGTGATTAGAGATGATGAGGGATGGTGATAATCAATGATGGAGTGATTAACAATGATAAGCTTGAGTGATTAGAGATAATGAAAGACAACTAAGGTCAATGAAGGAGTGATTAGGAATGATGAGGGATGAGGAGGGAGTGAATAGGGATGAGGAAGTGATTAGGTATGATGAGGGATGAAGAAAGAGTGATTAGGGATGATGAAGGATGGGGAGGGAGTGATTAGGGATGATGAGGGATAGTGAGGGTCAATAGAGGAGTGATTATGGATGATAAGGTAATGATTAGAGATAACTTGGGATAGTGACCTAGACAATGAGAGAGTGATTAAGGACAATGAAGAATGATGAGAAAGTGATTAGGGGTGATGAGGCATGAGTAAGAAGTGATCAAGGATGAGGGAAGGATGATGAATAAGTGAAATTAACACAAAGTGGTTGTTTGATGTGTGTAGTTCATCAATGTGACCTATGATACCCCAATAACACCACTTTGCATAAATTTCAAAGTGAGTAGTTTGAAAACTTCAATTTTAACAAACCAAAGACTCCTAGAAATGTCAAGAATTAATTTTTAAGGCACAAAAACCTAAAAATGACTATATGTTTACCAAAAATAGATATCAATTGCAAAATTTATGTCTTGAAATCCCTAGGTTTAATACTTAGACCCTGAAAATGCCTTATGTATTAACCTAATTGGATTTTGAAAAACTATTTTTGACATCATAAGGCATGCAACTATGAGACCAACTCTATCAAATGTTGAGTGACCCTAATTTATTATATTTACTAAAATAAATTTAAAGTATAAGTTTACATTTATATTGTTACTTTTAATAAATGTAAACTTATACTTAACATTTAGAGTAGTAAATATAAGCCTATGGACAAAGATGGATTCACGTGTAACTCCCAAATACTCATGGAGTTGGTTTTAAACTTATAACAAAGTAACACGTACGTGTTATATAATGTGTACGCATTGTATAATATACTATATAATTCATACAAATTATTTTAATTTACAATAATGTGTACATGTTATTTGAATTTGAATTAAAAATTGAGTTAAGCCAAAAGCTTGGGACTGTGCATCTACAGTCGAGACCTAGAGTTTTAAGAAAAACTAAAAAAAATTAAATTCAATCACCAAATATGCTATGAATTTCAACATCAAAATTTAAAAAATTATTACTATTATGATAAGCACATTGTCCTCTTTCTAAATTGATGATTTTTATAATTTTTGGGCTATTTTAAGGGTTCAAACTATAATTATTTCTAACAATACCTTTTTTAGGCCACTACATGCCTCACCCATAAATTCTTATTTATGTTTATCTAAATTTTTTTTTCATTGATCCATATGCAAAAAAAATTATATGGTAACAAATTAGGCCTAATTATACACACATTTATAAAAAAAATCAATTTTCATTTTTTTTCGAGATAGTTAGGGTGGGTTGCATGGATGGCTATCCATTTTTTGGTTAGTTTTCAGGACATTATTAATTTCAAAATTGATAAAAAAATATTCATCAAAAAAATATAAAAAAAATTTCATAACACACTAGAAGATCTAATCTAAATATTTACCAAAAGGTTTCTAACAATATAGAATGATGCTAAAAAAATGGTGGGTCGCATAGAATGGTACAATTCATTTTTTTTTTTAAAAAATAGGAGGTCCTCTTCAAATTTTAGATGTTTTTCCTATTTATACTTAACTATTTTAAAAAATAATTTTTTTTTTGAAAACTAGACTCAAAATTTTATAATTCATATTTTTATACCATCTTCAAATTTTAAGTGTAGTTTTCTCTAATTATCTACAGAAGTTCACATTTATGAAATTTCAAAAAAATCATGTCCATGGGTAGGCCCTTTTTTGTCTCCCAAGTTGGTGCACTTATCGTATAACAAGATATCACACAAACATATAAATCATACACATGAAATGACAATGTCTTGCTAACACTACTTAGCCCAAGTCTTTCAATAGTTATTGATATCTAAGATCAATCAATTTCATACACACCACTTGATCAAATTACCTTCATCTAGCATTATGATGCTAGTAAGCTACTGAAGTCCATCTCACTACTTACTCAGTACTAATAATGTGAGATTTGGTTAACATATATATATATATATATATATATATATATATATATATATATATATATATATATATATATATATATATATATATATATAATAGTTTCATATAAATTACTTCCCAATAACAATCACAAAACATGCTAAGCATAGGAATAATCAACTGCATATATTTAGTCCATAAAACGTATGGATGAATCTCCATAATATCATTTATTACGTAAATAATAAGCAAACAAGTTCAGATTACACCAACTAGGTATAATATATATTAGGTTGCATATTCTAATTTTCGTAAGTAGACATAATAAAGTTTGTACTACCCAGGTATAACACACATTTAGAATGTAGTTTTTAAATAAAATACACTCTATGACATCCCATAATATCATATTTCATTATACATGATCACACTACTCAATCACAACAACCAGTCTTATAATTTCAAGAATCAAAAGTCTCATAATACTAGGCAAGCAAGTACCGTTTATACCAACTAGGTATATCCTTTGTTTAAAATTTATAATTTAATCTACATAAGTATATTTAAATATGTAATATATTGTATGAAAAGCAATATACCATAGTCCATCAATTTACTAGGCTACACTAGTCTATTTCAACAAGTCATAACAAGAAAGCCACAATTCTCACAATAACATAATCTTTCGTTTGAACAAATTGTTATATTTAAGGAGGTTGTATGCATATATAAATGACTTTCCACTCTTAATAATCTATAACTTAGTATTTTCCAATAAAAACAACAATAAATTATCATGATGCACTAATATAAGCCATATGTGTGTAAGCACTTATACATATAAATATACTAATAATATTTTTCACATACTAGTTTTCATTATTGTATGCATATATACTGATAGTAATTTATAACTCTAATCAAGGTCTTTATAATATTTACATAATCATTAAATCCATGCATCATCAATATATAAACTGAAAACTACATTCAATAGACATTTTAATATCAATATTCTACTCTCATGATTTATTTTTAGTTCTCAAAATAGAACAAATCAACCTCTAATTCAAATTTACCATTTAAGGCATTCACAAGGTTCCTTTATATGTTTATAATCTTCAACAGTCTATGTATTTGATCAATATATATTACAACAGGTTCAAATCTATCGACTTGTTTTATGTGTGCTTCAGATACATTACTTAATCTCTACATAGAGTTCGAAACATAGTCACGTATAGACTTATCCTCTACACAACTTACATAAATATGTTTTTTTATAGTTTTGAATGATAATATATATTCAATTCATATATATATATATATATATATATATATATATATATATATATATAACATTAGTCAATCATAAGTTTAGTGATAACATTACAATTTTACTATAAAACATATACTAGTACGGACTTATGTTGGCAGCAAACGAGATGTTAGTTCAGTTCACCATATGTAGCTATTGTATATACAAGTGTTAGTGATATACCTATTAACAAGCTATATAATACTATTCATTTCACTATATCCTTTTACATCCATGTCCATATATATCCATATCTATGTACATCCATTCTCAAGCACAGTCATCATATGACTATGGATCACAAGTTATATATAAAAGATATGTAATCACATCCCATTATACTAATTTATTATACTCATAACTCATCAATTTTTTTGACACAGATTAACATATATTTTTAATCATCAATTAGCTAATGTGGACCTATTAAAAAAGAAATATTTGTAATATCAAGATTTATGGCTATATATCGCCAAGCTTTGATCTATGGCCAAGCTTTGATGAAAATACCTTCATGCTTCATAAAACCACATATAACATATAATATGTTATATAACCATTATCATATTTTATACTGCAAGTGACATCCTATATATACTATATAGAATATGTTATAACATATATTATACTCCAAATCATCTATATAGAATAATAATGTCCCCAGTTATGGATGTAAATATGCTATAATATAATAATAACATCATAGTGGCTTAGAGTCAAGTTTCAATCATAGTACAAGATTAATAACATCTATAACATCCATATAATATCCTTTATGGACATATTAAACATAAATACAAGACATATTCTAATTATATGAATGCTATATAAAATATGCTAGCGATGTAAGATTATAGAATGAATGCAGATCATCCATATCCATGTATTTAAAAACCATTATATTGCATAGTTAAAAGTCACCTACTTCAATGGAATAAATTTATAAAAGGGTTTGCTATATATATGTATATATTCTTTAGTTTTGTTTATATAAATATAGATTGTACTTGCAATATAAGAATAATTAAACCATTGTTCATATATGACATATCCAAATTGATGTAGTTACAACATAGGAATAACTAAAATTATATTCACATATAACATATCCAAATCACTACATATATATAATAAGTTTGACAAGTTTATTGATCATTGCATGTATAGAATAAGTCACTGCATATATGTATTTCTCTAAATCATTGTATTCAAAGTTAAATCACTAAGGATTATAGGTAGATCATTGTAGTTTATGTTTAGGCATATATAAGAGACAAATAATATACTAATTACATAGACTTCCAACCTAATATACTGATTATATATATTACATAGACTGATTATATAATATAAGTGATGAATAATATATAAGATTCTAAGTTGCTACATAGTTCATTATATATATAATTTTGATGCATTGTTCATTGTTTTTATATTGCATAAGATCTGTTGTAATCTTAATACATGAATACATTGCGAATTTAGACATAATACTCATCTGGATTACCACTTGGAATTCCCAATTCTTGTGTAGCAAAATTATACATGTTTATATATTTATATATATATATATAAATATATATCACTATGCATATCTAGTAAACTCACCAAGAATTATAGACAAGATATATATTTTACACTGAATTTTCATTAATTTTCACACAATAATTTAAATAATCCACCTACCTAGCAATGTATTCAACACTACAATGACATGATCTGGATGAATTCACTTGTCTGATTACACTTTTCTTCCAATGTAGCTATATTCTCCTTTTCTCCATGTCATCTTCTCTTATGTAACACCTCTTTCTTTTTTTTTCCTCTCCACCTCCTTTACATGTTATGCTTCACACCCTATATTCTCCCATTCTTAGATAATGGCACTTTTTTTAAAACTTGTTTTTCCTTTTTATTTTATTATTATTTTTTTTAAAAGTAGACTTCCTTTATTTTTATTTATTTTATCCATAATTTTTCTATTTTATTTCCATATTTCCTTAAAGTAAGACTAAAAATATATTATCATAATTTATTCTACTTTTATCCCCTTTTCCATTTTTTTATTTATGCATTTATTAGGATATATTTACTAATTAGTAATAATATGAGTTAATATCAACAAGTCATTAATATTCTTTTAACAAAAATTTCTATTACACTCGTTATTATTCTCAATCCAAACTTATAGCAACCAAAACACAAATCTTACAAGTTAGTTTCACATAAACATAAATTTGGACTAAACTAACACACATAAACAATTATATGAAAATAAACAATCTTCAACAATTACTAATGCTAACCACTCAAAAATAATTCCAAATGCAACCTATCATCAGAACATACTAACATTAACAATTCAAACCATGCATCTAACATGTATGTCTAATGTGGTGTGTGCAGCATTATAGTTATTTCTCTATAGTCCCCCGACAACTCCATATACATCACCCTCTCTAATGATTCTCTCCCTCCATCATGCTCTGAGGGATGAATTTCTCCTACATCCAACTCATGATAAGCAGGTAGTTAGAACATAACATTATGACATATATACATCTTAAATAACAAATAAACATGATCATAATATAAAGAATATATAATACATCTATCTCATAAAAATGAAATCATATAATCTAAGCAACATACCTCTACCCCATAACAACACATGACTTACAGCTTAGCTAATAATAATCAAATCAAGTTATCAACTATATAAAATCCATGGATAATCATATAAATTTGCTTAGCAAAAAATTAGGATGTAAATTCTTCTCTCTTAAAGTTAGCCATCATCCTGAATGACACTTATTCAGACATAAGTTTTAAATTAAAAATATTGTTCAACATAAAATTAACATAGTATAAAGTATCAAATCAAGTAAATAAATGTGAAATTCACTTGTAAAATTCATCATATGCAGTCCTCCTAATTAGCACTAATCTCAGAGTATTGGTCCTACAAGACCTTGCACTATGACATGTCCCTATTATGCAAACAAAGTTTACGAGTTTCACTTATTCTGATTGATTCTATCTTGAGAGTATTGGTCCTAAAAGACCTTGCACAATGACATGTCCCTATTATGCAAACAAAGTTTGTGAGTTTCACTTACTTTGATTGATTTTATCATGACCATCCTGGGGTCCAGAACTGGTAAGGCAAGCCTATATGCTCTAGGATTGATCACTTCTAATACCATAGAGGGTCCCACATATCTTAGTGAAAGTTTCAATAACTTCTCAAAATTATGCTTCAATCAAAATCACATGAAATCATTATAAAAGCCAAAAAAAATGGCTAGGGAGAGTTCCACAAAACTTTCTAGCCTCTTTACACATCTCTCTAACCTAGAGAGTGTTTTTCTCTTTCTACAAAAAGGTGTTTAGATAACCTAGCAAGAATGATATGTATAATTTAATACCATCGCTACTTTGTGTAGCTCATGATAAGTATAACATGTAAATACCATCACTACTCCATGTAGATCTTGAAAACTATGTTGATGAATAAGAACTGGAAATACTACACTCTAATGTATATAAAATTAAGGAATAACCATTCTATACTATATATGTGTATGGCCATATGATTGAATTTGACAAGTCTATCTACCAAATCCTAGATTCTACAAGATCCCCTTGTTGGATCTAAACTCAGTAACTACCAAGTCAATGTGAGACTAAATATGATCCACTCCCATCTCTTAGTAATCACGTTCCTAATTCACCACTCATCCCTTAGGTCTCCACAACCTAATGATCTCCAAAATGTGCACATGGTTCAATTAATCACAAATCTATACTAACATATCTTAGAGTGTAATGACATACACTAAATAATACATGATATATCAATATCCATCACAAGAAGACTCATATAAACATTTCATATTTGTATTAAGTTGCCATTAGCCAAACTTATCTAGTATCATACTTCATAGCTTAACATATTCTATTATAATCATAGTTACGAATAAATAATATTAAAATTAACATAACATACAAAGTCCAAGGATAACACCATCCTTACAACCTAATAAAGAGGTCAAGTGAAACAGTGCCTCCCTGCTTTCTTGATTAGTTATACATCAAGTTATAAGTTTATCTTAACCCTTTAGACTAAAAATATGTTTTGTACATCCTATTTTATACTTGCTCTAAGTGAAAGGTACATAAATGTATCATTATAACATTTTTTAAGAAAGATAAGAATAATACCAATCTAATCAATAGTGAATCATAACATAATGATTATAATCAACTTATATATTTTAATCTTGAACCAAAATAAATTCAATGTTTGCCACTCCATGTCATCAAAGTTCACTAGTGTAGAAAAAGTATCACTGGAAAGTGTGACTATCATCTCAACAACAAAATCTTAAATACCTCCTCATGGTATGAAGAAAACATTGTAACCCAAGTTACCAAAGTCACTACATATTTACCAAACTTGTAAAAGTAGTATCACAACCTGCTTCCACAAATGGAAGACAAAAAAAATACTAACCACATAGATGCATCAATCTATTCCATTATGACAACTTCACTATCAATAAGAAGTAGAAGACACTATCCCATGAACTCTAAGGGATATTGTCAAAACAACATTTCAAAAACAAGTCTCTGATAAATGGAAAACTAAATCAACATCATGAAAATATGAATCCACTTAGTGGGCTTATAATGATGTCAAAGGAGGGTGAGAGAACAACAACTCACCTCTAAGCTAGCTATGAGAGACGATACATCTTTCTAATCCACATAAACATATGGGGTACTATTCCATGAGCAATACTCCTAACACATGAGAATTCCCACAAAGATAACTACATTCCACTACAAGGAGAATTCCCACTACACTAGGATTAATGTACATAAGGAATAAAACTCTATCTAAAATGTACATATTGTTAAAGGAGAAGCATCCTGTGCTTTTTGAATTCTCACAATACAAAACACAAATGGCATATATAACTTGATTACCAAGTAAGGATGAAATCATTCTCAAGGTGTTTGATCTAAATGATCAAAAATATGGTAGGAATCTCTTATTCATGACTCAATAACTAGGCTCTACACCTATATATCCAAACTTCTATTATAACCATCACCATCAAGACACTTGATCAATGAAGCAATTAACAACCCTAAGAGAGTAAGAGTGCTCCAAAGGTATACAATCAATGTGCCACACACATTTCATCCACATATGTAAACATAATTCCAAAAATCATGGATGTTTGTTACCTAAAATATTCACCAAGCCATACATGAGAATCTATTGAATCTCTTGACTCTAACCATGATGTATCATGTTTCTACATTGAGGCACTGCAAGTTAATAATACACTTCACTTAACCAGTATAATATTATATGCCACTAGGTTCTCCATACATGCATATAACCTATGCTCTCACATCCTAAGATTTTCCAAATCATCAGGATGCTCTTCAAGTACATCTTGGTGTAATTCATCTTCATGGACATGAACTTCTATTACAAGGCTGAAATTTGATCCCTGATTTCATTTATGGCTGTGTGAATCTGATCTAACTTTGTTGCTTGCTTAGCAACAAATTGGTTAGGATCACATGGAGGGTTACTATCATTGACATCTAAAATATGCTCTCTAAATACTCTAGATTTCACTATTTTATTTTCTAATAACTAAAAGGATATGAAAATTCTAGTGGACACATTAGGTCCTAGAGTGTGTGCCACAACTCTAATACCACATGTAACAACTACATTGGGTTTGACTTAGAAAAATGAGATATTTTTTTTTAAAATTTAATCAACGCATTCCTTCATTAGAATTCATCACGAGAATTTAATTAATGATTAATAAATAACACATTAAGTATATTAACTATAAATAAGCACATGACATCTAATAGTCACTAATCACTAATAACATATGAAACACCTCATAACCAAATATGGAAATTAATTACAAATATCTAGCCATGGATGGTACAATGATACAACAAATGATATAAAAATTCAAATAAGTAATACATCTTATTAGATTAATGTCTCAATAATAATAAATATAATACGATGTACAAGATACAAGATACAAATCTCCATGATGCATGAGTTCTTGAATTCTAGTATATCTAACAATCTCAAGTGTCATCTCTAAATAAGTACTATTATGGGAAGTGAGAGCATAATCCAAGCCCTTTTCCACACTAACCATGGACCATCAATCCCCCACATAATTTTTATCAGGGAATTTCCCTCCCTTCATAGATGAGTAGATAGTAATAGTGTTGAAATTTAGAGAGACGAGCTAGTACCTATGTGTTGTATGATTTCTAAAACTAAACATGTAATGCATCATAAATAATCTTGTTCTAATAAGATATCACACAAAAATGTAAATCATACACATGAAATGATAATGTCTCACTAAAATTACTTGGCCCAAGTTTTTCAATAGTTATTGATCTCTAAGATTAGTCAATTTCATATACACCACTTGATCAGATTATCTTCATCTAGCATTGTGATGCTAGTAAGCTAGTTAAGTCTGTCTCACTACTTACTCAGTACCAACAATGCGAGATTTGGTTAACATATATTTAACCAATAGTTTCATAAAAATTAATTCCTACTAATAATCACAAAACATGTTAAGCATAGGAATAATTAAATGCATACATTTAGTCTATCTAATGTATGGATGAATATCCAAAATATCATTTATTACATAAATAATAAGCAAACAAGTTCAAATTACACCAATCAGGTATTATATATATATATATATATATATATATATATATATATATTATTTTTCATATTCTAATATCTATAAGTAGACATAATATAGTTTATACCACCCAGGTCTAACATACATTTAGACTGTAGTTTTCAAATAATATACACTCTATGACATCTCATAATATCATAGTTCATTGTACATGAGCACACTACTCAATCACAACAACCAGTCTTATAATTTCAAGAATCAAAAGTCTCATAATATTAGGCAAGCAAGTATAGTTTATACCAACCAGGTATATCCTATGTTTAAACTACATAATCTAATCTTCGTAAGTATATTTAAATATGTAATATATTCTATGACTTGAGAAATATACAATATTTCATCAATTTCCATGGATACACTACTCTATTTCAACATCCATTCATAACAAGAAATCCATAATTATTACGATAACATAATCTTTTATTTGAATAAATTGTTATATTTCAAGAGGTTGTATGCATATATAAATGATTTTCCACTCTTAAAAATCTATAACTTAGTCTTTTCCGATCAAAAGAACCATAACTTATCATGATGCACTAATATAAACCATATATGTGTAGGTACTTGTCTTTTAAACATAATGACTGAGGTGGGGAGAGGGCTGAATCAATGTCTTAAAACTTTCTTTCACGTGTACTTTAACATTCCTTGAACCATCAAGGTAATGCAAAGATATAGAAATGCATAAAAATTTATTCACATGAGAATAACACAATAAAACACACATATGAGTGAGAAAACCTCAAGGTAAATAAAACCCACTAATCTCTATAAATGGAATATAGTCCTATAAACCAAAATATCACAATTTAGTGAAAACACCAACTCCACATGAAGCACCAACCTGAACTAGCTAAGCACCAACTTGCAAGGAGGAACCAACCCCCTAGATGAATCAACATCAACTCAACCACCTAAAACCTTTGCTCACATTTATAATACCTTGTTTCTCATACAACATATGATGATCATCCTCTTCAGTTCTTCTCTTTCTTCTATCCCTCTCAAACTGCCTTCTAGGCTTCTTCACTCATCTAGGTCTCTTCAAGATAGATTGGGTCATATGACCTTGATCTTAATATGTAGTACCTTTTTGGGATATTAATGATATTTTATATACACACTTTTGATGTTCTACAAGACCTCCTTCATCTCTTCAAGGTGAAATATCCTTCACTTTCACTTGCTCATTCTCTAACTTGACAATTAGGCCTATTAGGCATTGTACTTATACTAGGCTCTTTCTCATACACCTATTAGTTATCCATACACTCTTACCCACTTATATTTTACATGAATACGCCTTAATAAATTCCACAAAAATGAATCAATCATTACATTAGGTCGGCCATAACTCAAATGGACCAAATCCTTCTTTAGGCCTTAAGGAGACCTGATTCAATTAGACCTTCATTAGTACACATTACCCTTTGATCTTCTTAGATCACTTTAAAAATTCATACATGATAGGAACACTTAATATGCCACTAAAATATACCCATAATAATATCCTTATTTCCATGACACCTTTTATCTCCAATCACCACTTGAAGCATGCCATTAGTATTGTTTATATTAAGCCTTCACACACATATAAAGGTATGTCTTGAAAAATTGAAGATAACACAACATTTGGTCACAAAAACATGAAAATAAAACATATACACAGAAAATAAAATACCTAAATATATTTATCAATAAAATTATACTTCATTACACATGTCAAAATGACTCAAAACACTCATGTAACTTGCTCACTCAGAATTGCCAGTTTTCCTCAAAGCCCAGTCATGGTGACAATGACCTTCAACACCTGTATGACCAATTTAATAGATTTATAATGATTTTATATGATATTATGATATAATTATATAATTATTAGATATAAATATAACATGATCCAATGGCACATATTGGTCTTGTAGACCAATATCATGACCTTACATCTCAGTGTCTCATCTGTACTAGACAGGTCAACTTGTGAGCATCTTTTTCACTATAACTATTGAACCCAAAAAATTATATAAAACATTAAAATGTATTAAAATTAATAAAAAACATATTCATTCACTTTTTTTCATCCCTATTCCATGATAACACATTCATAAACTTCTTCTCATTGTTGCTTGGGTTTTTCACTATTTCCACCATTAGGCCTATTAGTGATTGGCTATCTTGGATGACTAGTTTAACATACTTAATGGATATAAAATATATATAAACCACCATGTAAATAAAATAAAAGCCTAAACCTTCTCCATCTAATGATATTCATACTTTGACTTGGTCAACTCTAACTTCTACAACAAATCTCTAAGAAACTAGCACTTCCCTTTAGGGTCTACTCACACACCTAAAAACTGAATCACACCTAGATGTGCCTGGGAGAGTTGAATACAAGTTAAAATAGTTTTATATCCATTTTAGACCATTATGGGATGTTTTTATCAATATATTTCACATTGGGTCCTTGTTAGGGTTTTAGAGAGGTTTAACATAGTTTTTGGTGTTAATAATTATTCATAAAGGATTGTCCCTTAAATCCAAAACTAATGCATCTAGTTATTATATAATACCATTACTAATATATAATTAATATATAAGGTTTATTCATATATTACATTTTCCAATGAACACTTTAAAGTCCTTCTCGGGTTGAGAACCCTTCAATTTGTGTACTTGAGAGACCTCAAATTACTTTTTCTTGCCATAAATTTCCAAATTTAACCTAAAACTTCATGATTAAACTTGAAAAAACATACCTTACCTTTTAAAATGTTTATATGAGCTCATACATATTTAAATCTGATCATGATTCTTCATTAGCCCATACTCTCTCTCTCTCTCTTTGCTTGCTTATAACTTAACCTACAAATCACATTAGGCCTTAAAATTGACCTTCATGCCTCTTTCCATGTGCTCTCCACCTTAATCAAATAATTAAGAAACCTATCTCATGATTATACGCAACCATACATTCTTCACATGCCTCTATAATAGACCATTATACCTCATTAGGCTAGGTAGGGTCGAGCAGTGGTCCTATCCTTGTAGGCTCACCTTGAGACTCACATGAGTGCTCTAATGACTCATATAAATTCTCAAGAAACCTCATAAAACCTTTCATGCCTATGTGCATTCATCTCACCAAGTGACAGTGACCCTTCATACAAAAGACTAGGATTCCAGTGCACATACCTTCTCAAGACACTTACTAGGCTCAAGCACTTGATAACTTTGACAAGGACCTTCCATGTTGACCTTCAAATCACTCATGAAATCATAAGAAAATATACCAATCATGTATTACACTCTTAGAATCATTTAATCACTAAAAAATATTCTCTCTCATATCTACATTCTTCAATGACCTCATGAAGACCTTTATCAAGAGCCTTTGACATCAATGTCAAACCTCAACAACATGAATAATGATACAAAAATGTCCCCGTTTGTTATTGATGAAAAAATACACTACAAATTGAAAAATATTATCTCTTCATTATTTTCTTTCTCCCCCTTTGACATAAATGACAAAGTGATGTTTGCAACTCCTTGGATCACACTCCTTGTAACCAAAAACTCAACACACAAGACTATGAGTTTATGAGACATACTACAAACATGTTACCCCTATCTCCATGCATACCTTATTGGAATAAATCACCTGTTAGTAGAGATAATGAGCATGATTATCTCCCCCTAAGTACTTAGCTTCTTCAATGATTGATAAGGGAAGGAATTACACCCAATTCATGTCTTAGGTGTTCAAATGTTACCTTTGGAAGTGGTTTGGTCAAAATGTCTACAATCTGATCTTGTGTAGAAACATATTGAAGTCTAACACTTTTATCACTTACCTAATCTCTTAGAAAATGATACCTAATTGGAATGTGCTTGGTCCTTGAGTGTATGATAGGGTTATTTGAGATGCTTATAGCATTTGTATTGTCATAATGGATAAGGCTATGACCATCATACTCCACCTTGTAGTCTTTTAGGGTCTGTCTCATCCATAGGACCTAAGTGCAACATGAAGTTACTACAATGTACTCATACTCAAAAGTGTATAATGCTAATGATGGTTACTTCTTGTTTATCCATGAAACTAGTACTCTTCATATCATCTAGACTTCTTTCCCAATCTGCATCTATATAGGCAATCAAATTAAACTCCTTGCTTATTAGATACCATAACCCATACTCCATAGTCCCCTTGAGATACCTGAGTATCCTTTTGACTACTTATAGATGATTCTCTTTAGGATCTGATTGAAACCTTCCCACAAGACCTATTGATTGCATGATGTCAGGTCTATAAGTAGTGGTGTATAAAAAAATTCCAATCATTGACCTATATGATGTCTGATTGACCTTTCAAAACTCATCTTCGATTATCAACTTACACCCTATGATCATGGGTGTACTAATTTCCTTTCAATATTCCATCTCAAAATTCTTAAACATCTCTCTTGTGTACTTGTCTTATGAGATGAATATACCTTTTTTAGATTGAGTGATTTATAACCTAAGAAAGAATGATAGTTCTCCTAGCATGGACATCTCAAACTATTTCTTCATCACCTCTACAAAGGCCTTGGTCATGTTCTCATTTTTTCCACCAAAAATGTTGTCATCCACATAGAAAAATACTATCAAATGATGGTCTTCTTCTATCTTTATGTATAGATTACTATTTTCAACTCCTCTTTTGAATCCTTGATCCAGCAAATACCTATCTAACCTATCATACCAAGCTCTAGGATCTTACTTTAGACCGTAAAGATCCTTTTTCAATCTACAAACATAGTTCTTGTCATCTGATAGTGAGAACCTCTTAGGTTGCTCAATATACACTTCCTCTTCCAAATTCTCACTCAAAAAAGACAAATTTTACATCCATCTGATATACCTTGAACCCTTTGAATCCTGCATATGTTAGAAACACTTTGATGGCCTCCAATCTTTCTACTAGTGTAAAGGTCTCCTCAAAGTCTACTCCTTCAACTTGTGCATATCCCTTTCATACCAATATAGGCTTGTTCTTGGTGAATTATCCATCTTCATTCAACTTGTTTCTAAACACCCCCTTTGTGCCAATGACATTCTTGTATTTAGGCCTAGGAACTAGTTCCCAAGTCCCATTCTTATTTATTTGGTCTAACTCCTCATTCATAGAATCTATCAAAAATTTGTCTTTGATTGCTTATATAATATTCTTAGGTTCAATATTAGAGAATAGAGTAACATTATCTTGATTTAGATTACTTATTAGTCTTTTCCTTGTTTGCATACCCACATTCTTATTGCAAATGATTTTAGATTCAGGGTGATCTCTTTGAATCTGCCTTGAGGGGCCTTTTGAGTCATGTCTCTCCTCAAATTCTTATTATTACTCATAAACCTCTATAATTTCTTATCCATTATTTAATTCCAAATTATCTAAAGTATCTTTTGGTTGTGAGTGTGATTTCCTTGTCTCATCAATCTTCACATTGGTTTTTTCCACTATATTTTATAGCCTCTTATTATAACATCTATAAGCTAAGCTCATTGATGAGTATCCTAAAAATATACCTTTATCAGAACTAGAATAAAACTTTCTCAAGTCTTCATCATCTCTTTTGATGAAACATTTTCTCCTAAATACTCTAAAGTGTTCCACATTGACAAGTCTTCCCTTCCATTATTCATAAGGAGTCTTGTTGAAATTAGTCCTTATCTGTTCTCTATTCAAAATGTAGACTGCATTGATTATTGTCTCTCTCCAATATATATTAGATAATATAAACCCATTTAGCATAGTTATAGACATCTTTTGAACTATCCTATTCTTTCTTTCCAGTACCCCATTTTTATTGAGGTGTCTTAGCTACTGAGAATTATCTCCTTATTCCATGAATCTCATAGAAGTCATAAAACACATTGGACCAAAACTCTCCTCCTCTATCAAATCTTGGGCACTTGATCTTCCCATTCTTCTCATTCTCAACAAGAACCTTGAATGCTTTGAACTTGTCAAGAAATTCTAACTTTTCTTTCAAGAATGCAACCCAAGTCATTCTCATGTAGTCATCTATGAGTGACGTGAATTAGCTATCTCCTTAAATGCTTTGAATTATTATATTCCCATAGATATTAGTGTGTATTAACTCTAACATTCTTGTCATAGAGTACTCCTTGGACTTGAACCTTCTTCTAGTCTGCTTACCATGATGACATGCCTTGTAAAGTATGTTTGTATGTTCGGTGATCTTATGCATGTTCATCATAGACTTCTTAATGATTATCTAAGCCATATTATCAAATTTTAGGTGACCTAACCTTCTATTACATATCTAAATTTTATCCATATTTCTCATAAATAATCTATCCTTCTTGATTTCATTCAAGACATATAGACTGTTCTCAATTCTCTTAGCATTGGCAATTAGTCTTCCCGAATTGTCTCTCTTTATCTCACACCCTCTATCATGAAAGGTTAGTGTGTGACCTTTATTTCACATTTGACTTACACTAAGTATATTATGTTTCAAACCTTCCACATACAACACATTTTGTGTCTTGGTATTCCCATTGTCCAAACTCAAGACACCTCACTATTCCTGCAACATTCTTCTCAATGAGAAGAACTTATTTTTGTCCCCTATCATGTGGCTTGAACAAATACTATCTATATACCATTTCATGCCTTCATATTGAATGTGAAAGGTAGTCTGAGATAACATAGAATCTTCTTTATTCTTATGTTTCTCCTTAGTAAATAATCCATCTTGACTCTTGAGCTTAATATGATTAGTCCTAACTTGTTTTGGCTTCTGTACCAATGTTTGATTCTTCTCATACATTATAGGAGCTTCATATGTCTTGTTGAATCTTTAGGTCCTTATAACTCTATTAGAGTATAATATAGAAATGTGTCCTCTATTATGATAGATGTAGCAAACAACATTTATGTACTTACCTCTTGATTGATTACTCCTTTTCTCATGGTCCTATGATGACTTATCCTTTATTACATTAGGATACTTGATTGGTCTTTTCATGTTGGTAATATTGACTTGTTTTGACTTCTCATGCTATATTCAAACTTTCTCATCTTTTCTATGAGCTACTCATGATCAAATTTTAAAGAATCTATCTCTTTCTTCAACTGGTAATACTCAACTTCCTTTGATCTAAACCTTGTATTGACATCTTCTAACTAATTCTTGAGATCCTTGATAGTCTTATTTTGATTCTTAAAATCATCAAGGACACTTATGATCTTAGATTAAAGTTATACTTCAACTCCTTCTTCACTATCATAGTATACTTCTTCATCATACATGTTGTCTTATTCATTTTGATCACTAGACATCTTGTGCTTCTTAGGATCCCCTTCAAGCTGTTAGACTTGCTTCAAAGGACTAGGATCTAATACTAATTTTTAGAAAAAAAATGACTAAGGTGGTGGGGGGGGGGGGGGGTGGGGGTTTAATTAGTCTCTTAAAACTTTCTTTCACATGTACTTTAATATTCCTTGAACCATCAAAGCAATACAAAGATATAACAATGCATAAAGAATCATTCACATGAGCATAACACATGAAAGCACACATATGAGTGGGGAAACCTCAAGGTGAAGAAAAACCACTGATTCCTAAAAAATAATTATAGTCATATAAGCCAAAATATCATGATTTATTGAATCTCTAACTCCACATGGAGCACCAACCATAACTAGCTAAACGCCAACCTACCTAAGCTTTAACAAGCACCAATTTGCAAGGAGGCACCAACCCCCTAGATGACTGAGCCACCCAAAACCTTTGATCACCTTTAAAAAACCTTTTTTATCATACAATATATGATGATCATCTTCTTCTATTCTTCTCTCTCTTTTATACCTCTTAAACTACCTTCTAGGCTTCTTCGCTCATCTAGGTCTCTTCAAGATAAATTAGATCATATGACCTTGATATTCATCTACAGTGTCCATGTTATATCTTCATGATAGTTTCTATTCACAATTATTATGGTATAAAATACTTCCTTAAGATCTTAAAAGTTTAATATCCTTCACTTTCACATGTTCATTCTTTAACTTGACAATTAGGCCTATTAGGCCTTGTTCTTGTACTAGGCTCTTGTTCATACACCTCTTGGTTGGACATACACACTTTAAAAATTATATTTTACACAAAATAGGTCTTATGACATGCCAAAAAAATGAATAAATCATTAAATTAGGTCAGACATAACTCAAATAGACCAAATCCTTCTTTAGGCCTTAAGGAGACCTAGTTCAATTAGGCCTTCATTAGTACACTTTACCCTTTGATATTCTTGGAGCACATTAAAAAATTTTACATGGAAGAAAAACTTCATATTCAAATAAAATAAACCCATAATAATCTCATATTAGGCCAATGAAACCTTTTATCTCCAGCCACCTTTTGAAGCATACCATTAGTATTATTTACATTAGGCCTTCACACACACAAAAAGGTTTGTCTTGAATAACTGAAGATAAAACAATGTTTGGTCACACAAAAATTACAATAAAACATATAAAAATAATATAAAAGGCATCAAAAACTTCATCAATATAATTATAATTCATTACACATGGCCAAAGGACTCAAAAATGCTCCTGCAACTTGCTCACTCAGAGCTACTAATTTGCCTCAAAGACCGATCATGGTGACAATGACCTTCAACACATGTATGACCACTTTCATAGAATTATAATTCATGTAGATGATATTATGAGATCATTATAAAATTATTGGATATAAATTTAACATGATCCAATGGCAGATATTGGTCTTTCAAACCAATCTCATGACCTTACATCTCTTTGTCTCATCTGCACTAGATAGGTCAACTTGTGAGCAAATGTTTTACTATAAATATTGACCTCCAAAAATTATATAAAACATGAACATGTCTTAAAAGTAATAAAAAAATATCCATGTAATTTTTTTCATCCCTATTCCATAATAATGCATTCCTAAACCTCTTCTCACTACTGCCTGAGGTTTTTAATGTTTCCACCATTAGGTCTATTAGCGACTGACTATCTTGAATGACCGATTTAGCATACCTAATGGATATAACATATATAAAAAACACCATGGACATAAAATAAAATTATCAACCTTATCCATACAAATATTTTCATACTTTGATTTGGTCAACTTTGACTGCTACAATAAATCTTTGATAAACTAGCACTTTTTTATAGGGTCTACTCACGCACTTGACAACTCAATCACACCTAGAGGTGCCTAGGAGAGTTCAATACAATATAAAATATATTTTATAGTCATTTGATACCATTTTAAGTTTTTTTTAACAATATATTTCACATTATGTCCTTGTTAGGGTTTTAGAGAGGTTTAACATAGGTTTTGGTGTTAACAATTATTCATAAAGGATTGCCCTTTAAATCTAAAATCAATGCCTATAGTTCTTAGATAGGAACATCACCAATATATCCTTAACATATCAAGTTCATATTAAGATTTTACACATGAAAATGAACACTTGAAAGTCCTTCTTGGGCTGAGAACTCTTCATTATGTGCACTCAAGAGACCTCATACATTTTCTTGCCTTAACTCTCCAAATTTGACCTAAAACTTCATGAAAAAACTTGAAAAAACATATATTACCTATTAAAATTCTTATATGCTTTCATACATCTTTAAATATGATCATGACCCCTCGTTAGGCCATAGTCTCTCTCTTTGCTTGCTTAGCTCTTAACCTGCAAATCACATTAAACCTTGAAACTAACCTTCATGCCTCTTTTCATGTGCTCTCCACCTTAATCACATACTAAAGAAATTTTTTTCATGATTATACACATCCATACATCCTTCACATTCCTTGAAAATAAACCATTATACCTCATTAGGCCAAGCAAGGTCTAGAAGTGGTCTATTTATAGACTTGATATATAGGTCCTACCCTTATAGGCTCACCTTGAGACTCAAATGAGTGCTCCAATGCCTCATATACATGATCAAGAAACATTATATAACATATCATTCTTGTGTGCATTCATCTCACCATAACATCATAACCCTTCATGCACAAGACTAGGCATCCTATGCACATACCTTCTAAGACACTTACTAGGCTGAAGCACTTGACAACGTTGACAATAAGGACCTTCGATGATGACCTTCAAATCACTCATGTAGTCATAATAACATATGTCAATCATGTCTTAAACTCTTAGAATCAATGCAACACTGATCAATATTATCTCATAGCTACATTTTTTAATGACCTCATGAATACCTTTCTCAAGAGCCTTTGACATCAATGACAACATCAATGTGAATCCTCAACAATAGGAAAACTGCTCAACAACTTGTACATATAAATATACTCATAATTAGTTTTGCATACTTGTTTTCATTATTGCATGAATATATACTAATAGTCATTTATAACTCTAATCAAGGTTATAAGATTTCCATCATCATTGCATCCATGAATCATCAATATATAAACTGAGTACTATAGTCAATAGACATTTTATGTCAATATTCCACTCTTATGATTTATTGTTAGTTCTCATAATATAAAAAATCAACCTCTAATTCAAATTTATCATATAAAGCATTCACAAAGTTATTTTATATTTTTATACTCTTCAACAGTCTATGTATTTTATCAATGCATGTTACTATAAGTTTGATTCCATCGACTTATTTTATATGTGCTTCAGATACATTACTTAATCTCTACATAGAGTTCAAAACATAGTCAAATATAGACTTAGCCTCCACATAACTTACATAAATATGTTTCTTCATAGTTTTGAATAACATTATATATATATATATATATATATATATATATATATATATATATATATCATTAGTCAATCAGAAGTTTAGTGATAATACTATAGTGTCATTATAAAACATGTAGTAGTATGGACTTATGTTGGCATCAAACAAGATTTTAGTTTAGTTCACTATATATCTCTATTGTATATGCAAGTGTTAGTGATATCCATATTAACAAGCTATATAATACTATTCATTTCACTATATCCATGTATATCCATGTACATATACATCCATATCTACGTACATACATTCTCAAGCACGATCATCATATGACTATGGATCACAATTTATATATAAAATATATGTAATAACATCCCAATCTACTAATTAATTATACTCATAACTCATTAATTTGTCTGACACAGATTAACATATATTTTTACTCATCAATTAGCTAATGTGGATCTATTAAAAAAATCATAATATCAAGATCTATGGCTATATATCACCAAGCTTTGATCTATGGCCAAGCTTTGATGAAAATCACTTCACGCTTCATAAAACCCCGTATAACATATAATATGTTATGATAACCATTAGCATATGTTATACCACAAGTGACATCCTGTAAATACTATATAGAATATGTTATAATGTAGATTATACTCCAAATCAACTATGTAGTATAATAATGTCCCTAACTATGGATGCAAATATATTATAATAGAATAATAACATCAGAGTGGCTTAGAGCTAGGTTTTGATCACAATACAAGATTAATAACATCCTTAAGATCTGTTGGGTGAATATTTTGTCATCAGCTAACTGATGGCAAAATGGGTATATCAACCACAGTACAAGGAGATTTATACAACAAAAAGTGTGGGTTTACCACATCTTAATGAGATAAATCTCTCCTCTCATCAAGGGGAGGTTCCCTATGAATCACTTATATGCTATATATGTATATAAATAAGCAACAAATAATACTCAGGGTAGAATAACACCATCCATCTCTTTTTTTTAGAGATGATGTTCACAGAGCAAAAGAGATCCCGATTGATGACTGAAAGCATTCCTCTTCTTTCAAAAATGGTATTTAGCAAATAGCATAAATTTTTTTGAGTAGTAACTAGATCCACAAGAAAACCCATGAAAGCACAAAGTCTTCTGTTGTCTCCTTCATTGATCCAAAGCGTACGTAACAATAGAGTAAAGTAAAGCTCAAAGTCTTCACTTAAAACTACAATAGATAAAAAGATCACAAGGATAAAACCAACTCAAAGTCTTTCTGATATCTTTTAGAATGTCTTTAGATAATTTTCATGCACACACTTTGCTTATTCAATCAAATGGATGAGAGATTATCAGGAAAGAGAACATAAGAACTATTTTCTAAGTAACACAAATTATTTCAACACAAAGTCTGAAATTAACCTGCTTCTCATTCATTCAATAAAATATGATTTACAAGCTGAGCTCAAAGTCTCAAGAAGTATCTCAATTTTGGTAGAGTTTTTTCTCTCAATTATCTAGAGATCTCCTTTACAAAAGAGGTTCCCTCTTTATATAGGGAAAAACTTTCAAAATTGGAAAAAGACTAAAATATTGAAAACCTAGTCAAAGATGAGTCAGCATTGACTTTAAGACTTTTTTGGATTTTTACATGTAATTACATATTACAAAAGTGCATGTGAAAATGTCCCAAGTCAATTAAAAAGTACATGAGAAGAATGAAGAAGAGAATATGGAAGAATAGTTCAACTCTTGTCACTGGACTTCTTCAGATGAGCATCGTACATGGCGATAGATGCATGTATCCTGATACTATCTAGCGCAATAGTATTTCTGAAAATCACCTTAGCTCTAATTGTAGCATCTCTCACTGCTATGATTGATTTTTCTTGGCTAGTTAACCTGGTTCTCAAATTATCTAGGGTTAACTGATTATCTAAAATACTATCCACAGAAGTCATTGAGAATGCTTTCACCTCAAATTCCCTTTAGATCATATCTTTTAATTCTTAAATCATTTCCTCTGCTGAAAGGAATTAGTTGTCTCAAGAGGTGAGTCCGCAAGACAATTCCTCCAATCTATTTAACAAACTGGTGTCACTTTCTTCACTGGCATCCTTGAAAGATTCGAAGTCACTGATCAGCTCCTTAAGTACCTAGATCCTATTTATTAGTGATTCTTTGATTTCAATATAAGAATATCTGTTGGAAATGATGCTAATTGATACTAAGGTACATTTCTTCATAGCTTTCATCTCTGTCCACTTGCTAAGATATTTGTTTGTGCTATCAATATCTTAAGAAATAAGAGAGATAAGTTCTAACTTTGTTCTCATTTTCTTCATTTTACCTATCTTCTCATCCACCTCCATAAAAAAAGAAATCCCTTGTGCATGCATCTTATCTATGTAATTTTCAAGTACTTTTCCTTTTAGGTAGGTCTTCTCTGCTTTCTAGAAATAGGATCATCTACGGAGAAGGCCTCTAGAGTTGTTGCCTCTGGGGAAAAAGTGAATCTCTTGACCACCGCAGTCAATTATTCTACCTTTGCTTTGTAATAATATTTTATTTCTCTCTCTTTGTCAACTTTTTGGACCATGATATCCATTAAAAATTGAAAATCGCTCTTGGCACCCTTGTGAGTTATTTTCCCCAACTCAACTTGAGAAATGGAGTAGCTGCTCATATCAAAATTCTATAGGGTTACATCTTGTGGGGGTCTGGCTATCTCCAAAAATTTGTGCCCCTTATCTCTAATTATTTTTGAAAATATTCTTGGCTTCTTGGGGGTCTTAGCTTTCACTAGCACTATTTTACCTAAATCAAAGTCATCTGGAGAGATGGCTTGCTTTTTTATTTTAAGTGTGAAAGTTGATAACCAAGGTAGGAGAGCAAAAGCACTTACAGTAGCAACAGTCCCTATAGCTGGTGTCACTAGGGTAACATTTGCACTGCTGGTGGGAACAATGGGTGTAGTGGGAATAGTAGGTGTAGTATCAGGTAAAACTACACCAGCCGCTGACTAGTCAAAGGTGGAACTGTCTCTGATACTGAAAGAAGGAGATGAAAGACTGGGGATGGATCTTGATGATCGAAGGACATCTCTAGAGGTGCCTTGAGGGTAACCAAAAATAACTCTAGAAGGGGAGGTAGCTCTAGAAGAAGGGATACTGATGGGAGAAATGGGTGAAGGAGTCGCAACAAGTGATTGGGGTGGAGAAGAAGAAACTCCTGCAATTGGTTGTATTCCCTCTTATGGAGATAGAGCTTCTATCCCCTGTTGATCTATAGGTCTGTCATCTATTTCCATCTGTTTTGTTGTTTAATCTTGGGTGCTTTGTTTCTCAACCCCCATATCTATTAGCTCTGGTTCCTTCTCAGCAACCTTTGGTTTCTTAAATACAAAGATGGTCTTAGGCTTGTGGGGCCTAGAAGGAGAAGGAACATCACTTTTATTCTTTGTCCTATTTTCTACTCTCCTCCTTATTTCTTTTTAGAATTTGACCTCTGATCATGTGATGAATTCTTTTAATGTGACCCCTTTGTTTGTTAACCAATCATTGGTGTTAACCAATATTGGTTCTAATCTCATTCTCAAAGAGGTCAACTCTTTTTTAGACCACTAAATTGGAGGAAGAGGGGAATTAGTGATTTGTTCAGCAAGATACCTACTATTGACCAGAGTTTTGTCATCTACCAGATTTGGAGGGATATTAGTGAGCCCTAGATATTTGATTTGTTCTAAAGATAGTCTGTTGTAATCCATCTTCCTGATGTCTTATGTTGTTCTTAAATCTATCCAGACGTCTTCGATCATGGGCTCATGAAACTGAGTCTTCCTTCTGATCATGTATTTGACACCCCTGTAGTCAAAATTAGGCCTTCTTTTGAAATGCTTCATGGTGACTAGTTACATTTCAGTCTCAATTACCCTTGCTTTGGTAGCAGTCAATACCGAGTATCTGCCAATTTCAATTGGGAACCTGAAGCCTGGTTTCTTAAGTTCCATCTGTTTATTATGCATGACAATAATTTGTCTACACAACTCCATTAGGACCAATTTATCAGAAGGAAATATGGGGAGCATATAGGGATAGCCTTGGAAAAAGCCAACCTGTAGATAGAAAAAAGTAGGGAATTGTAAAAACATGCAGCTGAAATCATTGACGATAGTCCATGCTTCATCTGATACTCTCTTTTGTTCTAATTAAGGGTCAAAAAGACACAAAAATACTACAAATAAGGCATCATTTACCTTTATAAAGTGATGGATTGATCCCTTTAACGTTAACTGAGGGTAATATTGATATATAGCCGTGGTTTTTCTATCTCCCTTTGACGTCAAACCTAGAAAGGTTCTCATCGAAGATGTAATGTATACTAAGTACGAAGTCATATAGAACTTTGAAGTAGTAGACACTTTTGTCAATTGCTCATGAAGAGCATTGCTGATTTGTTGTCCCCAGAAGATAAATTGTTTCCCTTGGAGAATTATCTTGATGAAGGAATACATCCATTCATGAAATTGAGAAGAAGATGGTAGACCTCATATTCTGTTGAGAAGAGTAATTAAGTCATCGACTTCTTCTATAAAGTCACTCCTTAGAAAATTTTATGGCCATCTGGATAAGTTGGCTCTGGGAGTCTTGAGCCATCTATTGTTGATCACCTTCTTCACCTTCTTGAGATCTTTGTCATATTCCTTCTGTGCTTTGACGAAGTTGATCTTCAATACATTAGTAGCAGGAGGGCACATAAAAATTTTATCAATAAATTCAGGGTCTACTCAAATTATTACATTGCCGCTAGCATCTGACACTACTCTGGTGTCTTTGTTGTAGAATTAGGTGCATTGGAGGATGAACTCAGTGTGATGTGAAGCCACAAGAAAAGAGGAGACTAGGTGAATATTGATCTCAATTATTCTTTTCATTTCTGAACTCAAATTTTTTGCCTTGGTTCTCTCCATGAACTTGGCTATATCCACGTGGCCAATCTCTGTGTCCCTAATATCGTTGACATTAGAAGTCACCGAGGTGATTAGGAAAACACTTTGATACTGATACTTCATTGCCTTTGAATTTTTTGGAGAAGCTTCAGTAATTGGGATGAGCCTTTGTTGAAAATATGCTGGCAAAGAAGGATCTTAGGGAAAAATTGTGAAGAAAGTCATGATCATGTAATTAGGAAAAAAAATTGGCAATCTGGGAAAATTACATGTTGGGTGATCATGACTAGGGAAACGCGCTTGAGAGGGCCAAGGTACAAGCAGGTCAAAAATCAAGAGGAAAGGGGAGCAGGCACAAAAAATAGAAAAAATGAAAATTTCCCAGAGTTAGAGAAAAATGGAGAAAAGGCATGCATGGGTGACAAAAATTGCTGCCCTTGCATGTGGAAAGGGTTCTGTGTGCATATGCAGCAAAAATTACCGCCTGTGTATGCTAGGGTGGAATGATGCATGTATCAGTGGAAAAAATCACCACCAATGCATGTTGAAGAAGTTAAATGTGTAAAGGCAACAAAAATTTCCACCCTTGCACGTTGAGTGGAAGTCGGGTGTAATGGCGGTGAAAATTTCCACCTTTACACCTTGTCTAGGTTGGATTGCATCAATGACAAAAATGTCATTGGTGCATGAGTTTGGGTAGTTAAGGAATGTGTTAGGGTGGTGAAATTCACCACCCTTACACTAGGATTTGAAATAGGTTCTGTAAGGGTGGTAAAAATTGCCGCCCTAACATAAGCTTCGACAATTGGATGTGAGGGTGAAAAGGCCGAAAGGGAAAGATGGGAGGAGGAGGGTCGAGGTGCGGTGAAGGGGGAAAGAATCACCTCTTTTGATGGGAAAAGAGAGGAAAACAAAAGAAAACCTAACAAGGAGAGAGATAACAAGAAAGAGAAAGGAAAACAAAACTAAAAACAAAAACAAAGACCTGCTTGAAGAATAACACAAAATGAGGCTCAAATCCAGCAAAAATGCACTTCCTCTTGCTTGCTTGATCGTCCAAAGGTAGAGGGCAGGAGGAGGAATGGAAGAAATGAAGTGAAAAGGATCAAAATGAGATTAAATGGGGGTGAAAATCACCCCCAACCACTCGACGTGCATGGCCATAAATGCCGCATGCAAAAATTAAGACAGTGCAGGGGCAGCAAAAATTGCCACCCTTACACGAGAGGTCAAAAACATATGCAGGGGTGACAAAATTAGCCGCTCATGCATGGAATAGATCAACAAGATGTAGGGGTGGCGATTTTTTCTGCTCTTGCATGACTGATGCAAGGGTGGTGAAAAATGCTACCTTTGCATAGAACTCACAAAACAAATGCAGTGGCAGCAAAAATTGTCGCCCCTGCATGGAAACGCTAGAAAATGCTAACTCTAGGAAATTAAAAACTTTGTCCTCTAGCTACATCGAGATTGTAACAATTTTTGTGTTTTTGGGAAAACATAATAAGGGAACGTCATGAACTTTAGATGATGCCAGTTGAGTAAATACAAAAAAAATAAAAACTTGCCTCGAAAAACAAACTCAGAGAGAAAAACATGAAATAGACAAGTTTCATAGGGGTTGTTCCAAAAATAAGTGTAGCTGATTTTGGGAACAACAATTGGCTCCTATTAGGGAGCTTTCATTGATCGAACCGATTGACAGGAGTAGAAACTAGTCTCTAAGTGCCTTCAACCAAGCCATTGGGCTACAGAGTCAAGCCAAAAAGAAAAAGACACAAAAGAACAAAAGAAAACAAAAACATAAAAACTATACATATATACAAGTGAACTCATCTAAAACTTCAAAGATTGAAGTGCTTCAGATGCTACGCACTGTTAGGTAGTGAGAATGGCGCCCCATCTTGATATACTCCAGCAAGAAGCTAATCTCACCATAGATCTGACGAATGGTAAATAGACCTCTCCATAAGGAATCAAATTTGCCGTGCATTCCTTTTAGTTCTCTCCTCTTGTCCCACAACAAGACTTGATCTCCAATCTGAAAATCACAAACCTTTGCCTTCTTGTCAAAAAGTTTCTTCACCTGATTCTAATGTGTAGTAATTCAGTCCACCACCATGGTTCGTTGCTCATTTAATTCGATTAGACACATGATCCTTTTATTCATTAAATTTTTGAAGGTTGAATCTTTGATTGCCTTTGTTAACCTGAGCACTGGTAGTTCTAGAGTGATTAGTATCTCTACATTCAAGCCATACAAAATTTGAAATGGTGACATGCCTATGGCCCTCTTGGGTGTAATCCTATCTACCCACAATGCATCAAACAATGTTTTGTGCCAAGTCCTCTGATTATCATCTACTAGTTTTTTGATAATAGTAACTAGGTTTTTCTTACTTGATTCTACTTGGCCATTCCCTTGTGGAAAATAATCAGAAGTGTGGGAGAGGGTAATTCCATAATAAAAGTAGAACTGAGTAATCTCATGAGAAGAGAAATAGGCTGCATTATCTGTTACAATTTTAATTGAAACCCCAAATCAATAAATAATATTTTCATTAAAAAAATTACATACCATTTCTGAAGTAGCATGCTTAGATGGGACAACTTCCACCCATTTGGTAAAGTAATCAGTCGCAGTGAGGACATAATCATGCCCAGCACTTGAAGATGGGTTGACTGCACCAACGAAGTCAATACCCCACTGTTGAAAAGGTTCTTCGATTACCAATAGCTTGAGGGGTAACACGGCCAGTTTAAGCTTTTTGATGAACTGTTGACACAATTCACACCTATGCACCCATTTGTAAGCGTCTTGAAATAGCGTAGGCCAATAGTACCTTGCTCATAGAATTTTATGGGCTGTTATTGGTGCAAAAAAATGTCCTCCATAGGCCAAATTGTGGAAAGACTCCAAAAGTTTATCTTGTTGCACCTTATCAATGCAGCGAAGAAATACCCCATCAAGGCTTCTCTTATACAAACCATTATCCCACAAGACATAGTTAGCAGCCTTTAGCTTAACATTTCATTTTTATTTGTAGGATAGATGAGCAAGACACTCACCATAGATTAGAAAATGAGAGATGTCAAAATACCACTCATCATTAGTAGCAATGAAGAGGACCATAGGCACGTCTTCGGTCTCCATTTCTTCATTTTCTGCTTCCTTGGGGATATTATCAGCAATCAATTGGCAGAGGCCCTTTTCCCACACAAGGTTGGTAGGTTTGATGTCAAGATCAAACTCCTAAATCTTAGCAATCCAGTTACCCCTTTTTGTACCAAACTCCTATTAATTTAGAATGGACTTCACCATTGTATCAGGCATCAAGACTACAGTATGTGAATTTAGGATATAAAAATTGAAATGCTTCACTGCTTTAACCATAGCATAAGCATGCTTCTCCATGTTTGAATACTTTAGCTCATGAGTTTTGAGAGGATAGCTCATGAAGGATATAGGGGATTCCACACCTTCTTGGTTTTGTTGAACCAAAATAGCTGAAAGTGTATGTTCAGAAGCATAACTATATTTTGAAGTCTTTGGTGTAGTCTGGAGATACCAAAATTGGTGCGCAGGTGATTACTTTTTTGATGTCTTCAAATGCTGAATTTCCCTCTATAGTCCACCTGAAAGTGGCTTTTCCCTTCATCATGTTGACAATGTGGCGAGTTTCCTCAGCAAACTCAAGGATGAACCTTCGTAAAAAAATTTACTTTTTCAAAGAAAGAGTGAATCGTAGTCTTACTTGTGGGTAGAGTAAGTTCCTGGATGGACTTGACTCTTTTTGAGTCAATTTTTATGCCTTCTCAGGATACAATATGCCTGAGAAATTTCCCTTTCGTTACCCCAAAAATATTTTTTTTAGGATTTAGAGAAATACCATTCTGACGACAGTGTTCCAACACTTGTTGTAAATGGTGCACATGATTAGGACGATGCTTGAAAAACACTATTAAATCATCCAAGTATACTACAATGAACTTACCCATTTCATCTTTGAAAGTGAGGTCCATTGCTCTCTAAAATGTGGCACCTACATTTATCAGACCAAATGGCATTCTTTCATAGGCAAAGGTGCCCCAAGGTGTGGGGAAGGTAGTCTTATGCTAGTCTACTCTTTCAACTTTCACTTGATTGTACCTTGAGAAGTCGTCTAACATTGATAACATTTCTAAACCGATCACCGTCTAAAGAACTTGATCCATGATAGGTAGAGGATAGTTATCCTTTAAGGATGACTGATTCAAATTTATGAAATCTACACAGATGCAAAATTTGCCATTTTTCTTCCTCACATGGACTATATTCACAATCCATGTGGAATGATGGATTGGAAAAATTATCCTAGCATTCAACATTTTTTGTATTTCAGATAGAATAGTACCTGATATCTTCGAATTATACTGTCTAGATTTTTTCTTGTAAAGCACTGAATCACTTTTGAGAGGGATGTTATGGCAAATTTCTTCAGGTCTGAGTGACTTCAAATCATCATAAGAGTAAGCTAAGACATCTATATATTGGCAGAGTAGAGTAGTGAATTTGAACTTTTCTTCTTGAGTGCAGCATTTCTCGATGTTCACCACTTTGAGATTTTCCTGGGTACGTAAATTTACTTGATTAAATTCTTGAAAGGAGCTTGAATCCTTTTACCACTATTTAATGAATCTGTTGTGTTTGTCAAATAGCTTCTCAAGAGAAACTAGGCCCTTTGAGATTTTATTTCCTTTGAGTTGCAAGATTTTTTCACCTACGTCTATACTTGATTTAGGGGCTGACTCAAAATTCTAGGGCTCATTGCCATCAAAATGAAGCTATTTAAAGCTATCTTTTTGCTCTAGAAAGGCAATGATTTGGTTATCATTGTTAAACACCTACCAATGACTAGCATTATTAGGTAAACTTGGTTAAAAGACTAGTTCAATAGTGTATTTATTTCTTTTAAAGTTAGAGTGAGGGACCAATAGAGTTGTTGAAATAGCCAGTGCATCATCTTGGTCATTGAATTCCCTAGGTACGACCAAGATGCTGAAAGCATCAAAGCTTTCAATTTGATCCCAGACTAAATTGCGGTAGTGGCACAATTTCTCATTTTTGGTTTGATACAGGTTTCTAACCTGACAAACCACCAGTTCAACATCACCTTTGGCGTGGAGGAGTTTGATGCCTTTTTCTCTAGTAGCCTTCAATCCAAGCAGCAAGGATTCATACTCAGCTATTTTATTAGTGTTGCTGAACTTCAACTTGTATGAAGAGGGAAAGATATCTCCTTGAGGAGATATCAACACAATTCTAGCTCCAGAGCTGATAGAAGAGCAGCTGCCATCAAATTCAAGAATTCATACCTCGTTAGACACTAATTTTTATTTAGATTCTTCTTCATTCAGAGGGGAACATTCTTCCACATTTGCATTGCACTCCACTAATTATTTTGTTGTTCTAGCTGAATTAATCTTCAGGTTGTCACCTTCAAAAGTTTCAAAAGGTGTTTCATGGAATTCATCCATGGATAAAAAGTAGTTACTCATGCCTGAAGACTCAAACATAATTTGAGCTTCAGGTGCTGATGTTTGAGTAACCACATATTTTGCTTCCTTTTTAGGGAGTAACCTCTTCCTAATGCCTTTGACTGGAATCCTTGCTTTGGATAGGTCCATGCTCAATTCACTTTCAACATCCTTGCAGAAATTTCACCCAAGAAGGATGTCGTAAGAGGCTAGAACATTGGCCACCAGGACTGTCATTTTGATTCTCTTTTCTGGAAAAGTTGCAACTGCAAATTAAGCACCTTTGATTTGACCTAGGAGTGGGACTTACTTATTTTTGATAGAAAAGCACCTCTCAAAAGTCTTAGTCAAAGTAAGACCAAGAGAATTTGCTACCTTGGCAGGGATAACATTATCAAAAGCTCTAGAATCTATTATGCAATTACTCAATTTATAACCATTTATCAATAGGGAAACATAAAAAGGTTCTATTTTTTGGGAGCAACAGGAGGAGTAACGACAAGATTATTTTAGGTGGGTTTATTCTTAGAAGAATCATGAGTTTCCTTTGAAGAATCTTGTCCTATGAGAATAGTCTTACTTCTCATGTAATTAGCCAACCTATCAAATTTTTCAACATTGGCTCTCAAGTACTCAATCTCAGTCATTTGAATTTTAGTCATTTTGGCATGATCAATTATATCAAATAATTGAAATGAGCTAGAGGTAGAGGAAGAGGGCCCATCATCTTGATCTCTATTGGGTGTGGTACTGGTCTGAGAAATAGAAGTAGAAGGTATGAGATGGTTTGAGGTACTTATTTTTTTGTTAGTTACTTGATCCTTTAGTTGGAAAGGCAGTGAAGTCCCTCTTTTAGCAATAGAAACTACTAGCTGAGGTTCTTCTCCCACTTTTTATTTATCTACTTATTGAGCTGACTGGTTCTAAGATCTGGTAAAAATAGCATAAGATCCATCAAACACTAATCCCTTACTTCTAGCTTCATCATGATAAATTAGGAAACCAATATTGGAGTCGCCAGCTAATTCTTCTTCTTGTTCTTTAAATAGATTAGCATCATCTTGTAAGTCTAACTCAGGTTGGAGCAAGAAATCTTATTCAGTTTCAAGGTAACCAACTACTGAATTAGCAAGTGCTACTTCAATGGAAAGCTTCCCATGTGGGGGAGGTAGGTGGTTTGGTTGCCCTTAGTTTCTGGCAGCATTGCCTTGATATGACTGATTGGAAAATGTCCTCCTTGGCATATCTCGATAAGGAGCAGACATACCTTGGGCCATTTGTCTTTTCAAATCTAGTAGTTTATTTGTCAACTTTTACACCATAGGATCTATGGTGCTCATGAAAGAACTTTCAGTAGATGAAGAAAATTTATTTTTATTAGAGTCTTTTCTGATATTACCCACTAGAATAAGATCATCTTACACCTCAGTAGCCAAGTTTTTAGCCACAATGAGATCCATAAGACTGGCCCACCTCAACAGAAAACTTACTTCAAGGAGTTGTGAATTAATGAAAAAGCACTTGAGATTCTCTGACGTTGGCTGAGTGATCGTAGGAATTCAGTTCCTCAGCTTATTGAATTTTGCTATAATATCCCTCATGGGCTCATGAAGTTCCTTTTTCATTTGCGTAAGCTAAGCCAACAAGGCATGTGCATCTTCAGTAGGTTTAAACCTAGCCTTAAACTTGGCTTTGAGTGTATTCTAGTCAGTTATAGTTCGAGCTTGAAGGTGGTAAAACCAATCCATAGCAACGCCTTACAAAGTTTCTACAAAAAGTCTCACTACCATATCTTTGTATTCCACACCTATCACACTGCATGCTATAGAGAAGGCATCAATGTGTTCATCAGGATGAACCTTCCCATCACCATAGAATTTGAGAAAATTCTTTCTTGAACTATGAGGTAGTTCGTGTAAAGGTGGGGTCAGATTGAGAGGACCAAAGGAGTTACCCCAAGGACCTTGGGCCATTATGATAGGATGATTAAAAGGTGGGATAACAAATCTTGGTGGGGTTAATATAGACAAAACCTTACCAGTAATAAGACTAGAAGCTTCACCAGGTATGGGAGATCTGGCATTGGTAGGAGGGAAACTCCTAGTTCACTAAAGATGAGATGGTGGAGAAGAAATCTCAAAATTAGTTTGTCACACCAACTCGAATACATGATCAACAATACCTTGAGCTCTCTAGCCTCACGTATACGATGGATCTGCTAGAGTGTAAAATGAAAAAGGAACTGGAGATGCTTCAAGTTAAAGCTTAAGGCTTCAAAATGCACATTCATAGTCCCCAGCAGAGTCGCCAAAAGCTGTTGGGTGAATATTTTGTCTTCAGCTAACTGATGAAAAAATGGGTATATCAACCACAGTACAAGGAGATTTATATAGCAAAAAGTGTGGGTTTACCACATCCTAATGAGATAAATCTCTCCTCTCATCAAGGGGAGGTTCCCTATAAATCACTTATATGCTATATATGTATATAAATAAGTAGAAAATAATACTCAGGGTAAAATAACACCATCCATCTCTTTTTTTCTAGAGATGATGTTCACAGAGCAAAACAGATCCTGGTTGATGACTGAAAGCATTCCTCTTCTTTCAGAAATGGTATTCAACAAATAGCAGAAAATATTTTGAGTAGTAACTAGATCCATAAGAAAACCCATGAAAGCACAAAGTCTTCCATTGTCTCCTTCACTGATCTGAAAGCGTACATAATAGTAAAGTAAAGCTCAAAGTCTTCACTTAAAATGACAACAAATAAAAAGATCACAAGGATAAAACTAGCTTAAAGCCTTTCTGATATCCTTTAGAATGTCTTTAGATAATTTTCATGTACACACTTTGCTTATTCAATCAAATGGATGAGATATTATTAGAAAATAGAACATAAGAACTATTTCCTAAGTAACATAAATTATTTCAACATAAAGTCTAAAATTAACCTACTTCTCATTTATTCAATAAAATATGATTTATAAGCTGAGCTCAAAGTCTCAAGAAGTATCTCAATTTCAGTAGAGTTTTTTCTCTCAATTATCTAGAGATCTCCTTTACAAAAGATTTTCCATCTATATATAGGGAAAAACCTTCAAAATTGGAAAAAGACTAAAATTTTGAAAACCTAGTCAAAGATGAGTTAGCATTGACTTTGGGACTTTTCTAGATTTTTACGTGTAATTACATATTACAAAAGTGCATGTGAAAATGTCCCAAGTCAATTACAAAGTACAAGAGAAGAATGAAGAAGAGAATATGGAAGAATAGTTCAGCTCTTGTCGCCAGACTTCTTCAGATGAACATCATACATGGCGATAGATGCATGTATCCTGATACTATCTGGTGCAATAGTATTTCTAAAAATCACTTTAGCTCTAATTGTAGTGTCTCTCACTATTATGATTGCTTTTGCATGGATATTTAACCTAGTTCTCAGATTATCCAAGGTTAACTGATTATCTAAAATACTATCCACAGAAGTCATTGAGAATGCTTTCTCCTCAAATTCCCTTTGGATCATATCTTTGAATTCCTTAATCATTTCCTCCGCTAAAAGGAATTGGTTGTGTCGAGAGGTGAGTCTACAAGTCAATTCCTCCAATCTATTTAACACACTGGTGTCACTTTCTTCACTGGCATCCTTGGAAGATTCAAGGTCACTGATCAGCTCCTTAAGTACGTGGATCCTGTATATTAGTGATTCTTTGATTTCAAGATAAGAATCTATGTTGGCAATGACGCCGATTAATACTAAGGTACATTTCTTCATAGCTTTCATCTCTATCCACTTGCTAAGATATTTGTTTGTGCTGTCAATATCTTGAGAAATAAGAGAGATAAGTTCTATCTCTATTCTCATTTTCTTCATTTTACCTGTCTTCTCAGCCACCTCTATAAACAAGGAAATCCCTTGTGCATGCATCTTATATATGTAATCTTCAAGTACTTTTATTTTTAGGTAGGTCTTCTCTACTTTATAGATAACAGGATCATCTATGGAGAAGGTCTTTGGAGTTACCACCTATGGGGCAAAAGTGAATCTCCTGACCACCGCAGTCAATTGTTCTACCTTTGCTTTGTAATAATCTTTTATTTCTCTCTCTTTGTCAAATTTTTGGACCATGATATCCACTACAGACTGCAAATCACTCTTGGCACCCTCGTGAGTTATTTTTCCCAACTCAACTCAAGAAATGGAGTAGCTGCTCATATCAAAATTCTATAGGGTTACATCATGTGGGGGTCTAGTTATCTCCAAAAATTTGTGCCCCTTATCTCCAATCATTTTGGAAAGTATTCTTGGCTTCTTGGGGGTCTTAGCTTTCACTAGCACTATTTTACCTAAATCAAAGTCATCTAAAGAGATGGATTGATTTTTCCTTTTAGGTGTGAAAGTTGATAACCAAGGTAGGAGAGCAAAAGCACTTACAGTAGCAACAGTCCCTGTAGCTGGTGTCACTGGGGTAACATCTGCACTTCTGGTGGGAACAATGGGTGTAGTGGGCATAGTAGGTATAGTATCAGGCAAAACTACACCAGCCACTGACTAGTCAAAGGTGGAACTGTCTCTGATACTAAAAGAAGGAGATGAAAGATTGGGGATGGATCTTGATGATCGAAGGACATCTCCAAAGGTGCCTTGAGGGTAACCAAAAATAACTCTAGAAGGGGAGGTAGCTCTAGAAGAAGGGATACTGATGGGAGAAATGGGTGAAGGAGTCACAACAAGTGATTGGGGTGGAGAAGAAGAAACTCCTGAAATTGGTTGTATTCCCTCTTATGGAGATAGAGCTTCTATCCTCTATTGATCTATAGGTCTGTCATCTATTTCCATCTATTCTATTGCTTGATCTTGGGCACTTTGTTTCTCAACCCCCATATCTGTTGGCTCTAGTTCCTTCTCAGCAACCTTTGGTTTCTTAGATACAAAGATGATCTTAGGCTTGTGGGGTCTGGAAGGAAAAGGAACATCAATTTTATTCTTTGTCCTATTTTATGCTCTCCTCCTTATTTCTTCTTAGAATTTGACCTCTGATCTTATGATGAATTCTTTTAATGTGACCCCTTTGTTTGCTAACCAATCATTGGTGCTAGCCAATATTGGTTCGAATCTCATTCTCAAAGAGGTCAACTCTTTTTTAGACCATTGAATTGGAGGAAGAGGGGAATTGGTGATTTGTTTAGCAAGATACCTGCTATTGACCAGAGTTTTGTCATCTACCAGATTTAGAGGGGTATCTACAAGCCCTAGATATTTGATTTATTCTAGAGATAGTCTGTTGTAGTTCATCTTCATGAAACTGATTCTTCCTTTTGATCATGTCTTTGACACCCCTATAGTCAAAATTAGGTCTTTTTTTGAAATACTTCATGGTGACTAGTTGCATTTTGGTATCCATTACCCTTGCTTTGGCATCAGTCAATACTGAGTATCTACCAATTTCAATTAGGAACCTAAAGCTTGGTTTCTTAAGTTCCATCTATTTATTTTTCATGACAATAATTTGTCTACACAGCTCCATTAGGACTAATTTATCAGAAGGAAATCTGGGGAGCATATAGGGATATCCTTAGAAAAAGCCAACTTGTAGATAGAAAAAAGTAGAGAATTGTAAAAACATGCAGTCGAAATCATTGATGATAATCTAGGCTTCATCTGATACTCTCTTTTGTTCCAATTAAGGGTCAAAAAGACACAAAAATACTACAAAGAAGGCATCATTTACCCTCCTAAAGTGATGGATTGATCCCTTTAACGTTAACTAAGGGTAATATTGATATACAGCGGTGGTTTTTCTATCTGCCTCTGACGTCAAACCTAGAAAGGTTCTCATCGAAGCTACAATGTATACCAAGTACGAAGTCATATATAACTTTGAAGTAATAGACACTTTTGTCAATTGCTCATGAAGAGCACTGCTGGTCTGTTCTCCGCAGAAGATAACTTGTTTCTCTTGGAGAATTATCTTGATGAAGGGATACATCCATTCATGAAATTGAGAAGAAGATGGTATATCTCGTACTCTACTAAGAAGAGTAATTAAGTCACCAACTTCTTCTATAAAGTCATTCCTCAAAAAATTCCATGGCCATCTAGATAAGTTGGCTCTAGGATTCTTGAGCCATCTATTGTTGATCACCTTCTTCACCTTCTCAAGATCTTTATCGTATTCCTTCTATGCTTTGACGAAGTCGATCTTCAATACATCAGTAGCAGGAGGGCACATAAAAATTTTATCAATAAATTTAGGGTCCAGTTGAATTATTACATTGCCGCTAGCATCTGACACTGCTCTAGTCTCTTTGTTGTAGAATTGGGTGCACTAGAGGATGAACTTAGTGCGATGTGCTGCCACAAGAAAAGAGGAGACTAGGTGAATATTGATCTCAATTATTCTTTTCATTTCTAAGCTCAAGTTTTTCAACTTGGTTCTCTCCACGAACTCGGCCATATCCACGTGGCCGATCTCTGTGTCCCTAATGTCATTGACATTAGAAGTGATCGAGGTGATTGGGAAAACACCTTGATACTAATAATTCATTGCGTTCAACTTTTTTGGAGAAGCTTCAGTCATCAGGATGAGCCTTTGTTGAAAATACGCTGACAAAGAAGGATCTCAAGGAGAAAATGTGAAGAAAGTCATGATCATGCAATTAGGGGGAAAAAATTGGCAATCTAGGAAAATTGCACATTGGGTGATCATGACTAGGGAAACGTGCTTGAGAGGGCTGCGTTGTAAGTAGGTTGGAAGGTGAGAGGAAAGGGGAGCGGGCACAAAAAATAGAAAAAATAAAAATTTCTTAGAGTTAGATAAAAATGGAGAAAAGGCATGCATGGGTGGCAAAAATTGATGCCCTTACATGTGGAAAGGGTTCTGCATGAATAGGTAGTAAAAATTACCACCTGTGCATGCCAGGGTGGAAGGATGCATGTATCAGCGGCAAAAATCACCACCGATGCATGTTGAAGAAGTTGAATGTGTAAGGGTGGCAAAATTGTTTCCCTTGCACATTGAGTGGAAGCTAGGTGTAATGGCAGCAAAAATTACCGCCTTTACACCTTGTTCGGGTTGGATTGCATCGGTGGAAAAAATGCTACCAATGCATGAGTTCAGGTATTTAAGGAATGTGTTAAGGCAGAAAAATTTTCCATCCTTACATTGGGATTTGAAATAGGTTCTGTAAGGGTGGCAAAAATTGCCACCCTAACACAAGCTTCGGCGATTGGACACGAGGGTGAAAAGGCCAAAAGGGAAAGATGGGAGGAGGGTCGAGGCACGGTGAAGGGGGAAAGAATCACCTCTTTCGATGGGAAAAGAGAGGAAAACAAAAGAAAACCTAACAAAGAGAGAGAAAACAAGAAAGAGAAAGGAAAACAAAACTAAAAACAAAAACAAAGACCTACCTCAAGAATAATGTGAAATGAGGCTCGAATTTGGCAAAAATGTGCTTCCTCTTGCTTGCTTGATCATCTAGAAGTAGAGGGTAGGAGAAGGAATGGAAGAAATGAAGTGAAAAGGATCAAAAGGAGATTAAATGGGGGCAAAATTTTCCCCCAACCACTTGACATGCACAGCCATAAATGTTGTACACAAAAATTGAAATGTGCATGGGCAGTGAAAATTATCGCCCTTGCATGGGAGGTCGAAAACATATGCAGGGGTGGCAAAATTCACCTCTCCTACATGGAACGGATTAAAAAGATGCAGGGGCAGTGATTTTTTCCACTCTTGCATGACTGATGCAAGGGTGGCAAAAAATGCCGCCTCTGCATGTAACTCACAAAACAAATGTAGTGGTGACAAAAATTGCTGCCCCTACATGGAACGCTAAAAAATGGTAACTTTGGGAAACAAAAAACTATCCTCTGGCTACATCGAGATTGTAACGATTTTCATGTTTTTGAGAACACATAATAAGGGAACATCATGAAATTCAGATGATGCCAGTTGAACAAACGCGAGAAAAAGAAAAACTCGCCTCGAAAAACAAACTCAGAGAGAAAAACATGAAACGGACAAGTTTCGTAGGGGTTGTTCCAAAAACGAGCGTAGCTGATTTTGGGAACAACAAGATCCATATAATATTCTTTATGGACATATTAAACATACATATAAAAAATATTCTAATTATATGAATACTATATAAAATATGCTAGCGATGTAAGATTATAGAATGAATGCAAATCATCCATATCCATGTATCTAAAAACCATTATATTACATAGTTGCAAGTTGCCTAGCTTGCTGGAATAAATTTCTAAAAAGGTTCGCTATATATAAATATACACTATAGTTTTAGGATAGGAATAACTAAATTGTTGTTCATATATGACATATCCAAATCACTATAGTTATAGTATAGGAATAACTAAACCATTGTTCATATATGACATATCCAAATTGATGCATATATACAATAAGTTTCACAAGTTTATTGATCATTCCATGTATACAATAAGTCGTTGAATATATATATATATATATATATATATATATATATATACATATCATTGCATTTAGAGTTAAATCACTATGGATTATAGGTAGATCATTGTAGTTTATGTTTAGGCATGTATAAGAGATGAATAATATGCTAATTACATAGACTTCTGGCTTTATATACTAATTATATATATTACATAGATTGATTATATAATATAAGTGACAAATAATATATAAGTTTCTAATTCGCTGTATAGTTCGTTGTTTCTATATATATCAAAGTTCATTGCATAGTTCACTATTTTTCTATTACATAAGATCCATTACAATCTTAGTACATTAATACATTGCAAATGTAGACGTAATACTCATCCGAATTACCACTTGGAATTCATGATTTTTGTACAACAAATTTATATATGTTTAACAAAAAATTGGTGTAAAATATCTATTTTGTTTGCAATGCAAACAAAATAGATATTTTACACCAATTTTTTGTTAATTTCCACAAAATAATTTAAATCTCCACCTACCTAGTAATGTATCCAATGCTACAATGGCATGATCCAAATGACTTATTTTGTCTAATTACGCTTCTCCTCCAATGCAGTTGCCTCCATTTTCTCCATGTCATCTTCTCTTATGTAATGCCTCTTTCTTTCTTTTTTTCTCTCCTCCTTTACATGTTGCGCTTCACACCCTATATTCTCCCATTCTTAGAAAACAATGCTTTTTTTAAAACTTGTTTTTCCTTTTTAGTTTATTCTTTTCATTTTTAAAAGCAAACTTCCTTGAAATTTTCATTTATTTTATCCATATTTTTTTAATTTTTCTTTCCATCTTGCCTTAAATCAAGACTAAAAATATATTATCCTATTTTATTCTATTTTTCTCCCCCTTTTTTTTAATTTATGCATTTATTAGGATGTATTTACTAATTAGTAATAATATGCTTTAATATCAACAACTCATTAATATTATTTTAATCAAAATTGCTATTACACTCATTATTATTCTCAATCCAAACTTATGGCAACCACAACACAAATATTACAAGTTAGATCCACATAAACATAAATTATGACTAAACTAACACACATAAACAATCATCTAAAAACATACAATCTTCAATGAGTACTAATGATAATAATTCTAAATGCAACTAATCATCAGAACATACTAACATAAATAATTCAAATCATGAATCTAACATGTATTGACTAATGTAGTGTGTACAGTGTTCTATCCATTTCTCTATTGTCCCCCAACAACTCCATCGGCGTCACCCTCTCTGATGATGTTCTTCCTCCATCATGCTTTGAGGGATAAATTTCTCCTACATCCAAATCATGACAAGCAGGTAGGTAGACCATAACATTATGACATATATACATCATAAATACAACTAAAATAACAAATAAACATGATCACAATATAAAGAATATACAATACAACTATTTCATAAAAATGAAATCATGTAATGTAAGCAACATATCATTGCCCCATAACAACATATGACTTACAACTTAGCTATTAATAATCAAATCAAATTATAAACTATAGAAAATACATGGATAATCATATAAATTTACTTAGTGAGAAATCAAGAGAAGACATGGTGTGTCATGTGCATTGGATTTATTAGGAGTAGGAAGCCTCGTAATGCCATGGTGAAAACTAAATTGGATATTCCCAAGCAATGGGAGTTGTGAGTGGTTTATGTAATAATCCTAATTAGAGGATTGGTCTGTGGAGAAGTGAGAGTCAATTCAAGTGTTGCAATCTGCTATGGAGGAGTAGATGTTGACAAAGCTAGTTAGTGTAGAGAAGTTTTATTAATGCAAAAAAAACTTCTATTAGGTTTGTGTCAGGGCAGTAGTGGGTATAGATGGACAACTAGTTGTATAATACTTAGGTGTGGTAAAAACCTATGTATATTGACTTTAAATGGAAGTATGTTAGGTGTGAAGTCACTATTCACAATCTCTATTCACAAATCACTATTCACAAGCACTATTCCACTATTTATGACGATGTGGCATGTTGGAGATGTAGATGGATAGTGATGTGACTGGTTGGTGATGTAGCATGACCCATGATGGGTGGTATGGCCCATGAAGCATCTTTCATGTTGAAAAGACAAGGAGAGAGAAATGGGATGCATTTTTCCACTTAGTCATATGGGTTGGCTTTTGTGGAAGCATGTGAGGACATGATGATGGTGGATCTCATGATTCTATTAGGCATGTGATAATGGGGTGTAGTTTTTCTATGGGCTCCTATTGGATGAGGTCAAAAGTTGGAAATATTTTAACTCAAGTGAATGCACATGGTAAAGTGTGGGACAAGGATCACTATGGTAGATTGAGGACACATGTGAAGTTAGGTGTAACACTTTGGTGTGCACATGGAGTGGTCAAGGGGGCATTATGAGATGCTACTCAAAGCTTAACTTGGCACACATGGCACACATGGTTCCTTATTCATGAATAGTGTTCCCCATTATAGGATGGTGAATTTTCTCCTCTCTCTTAGGTATTTTCTCTATGTTGTAAATGTTATTAATAAGCATAAAGCTCTCTATTATAATTCATCCTATTAGAGGATCCATGCAAGATTTTGCTTGCATGCTTGGAAGATGGATCCTAGAGGCATTGTTCTGTTTGGTTCACAACCTGAATGCTTCAAGTGTAAGCATTGAGTGCTTAGATCTAAGCACTACAGGAATTACTAGAGAAATTATTGTAGAAGAGAGTGGTTGTGTTAATATGAAGTCTAGAAGCTACCATTTTGCCTATGGTTTTTTACCTTGCTTGTTTGCAAGGGTTTTCTATGTAATCTCTGTGTAGTGTGTTCCCTCTTGTCTCTCTTATTTTAGTAGTTTTTAATTCTACATATTATTTACTTTCATAGTAGGATATAGATTATCTATCCTAACATGTAGTATTAGAGCTATTTTACTTCTAACACCCAATAAGGTGAATTTTTTTATCATTGACTAGTCTAAAATATTTTTCCCTGGTATGGAGGAAGCAAGAATAGTATAAATTTATAGATTCAAAATTAGAAGAAAGTTTAGATGATGGATTTAAAAAACTTTGGTCTAGATGGTTTTCCCCATTAGAGCATAAGTGGTTGAGGGTATTAGACAAGGATCTGGTACTAGACCATCATCATGTAGATTTCCACATCTTGATTTTTGATATTGCACCAAGCAGTATGCACCAAGATATAAAACCATGATGTTTTGGTTGTGATGTGCATAAGGATTGACCCCTGATTCTAATAAACAATAAAAAAACACACCAATGAGAAAAACCATGATGAAAATGTTGATATATGCCAATGAATGGACTCAAATACATTTTCTTAACATGAAGCACCATGATGATGACCCTATTGGAATAATGGATTGAGTCGATAAAACAAAAAAAAAGGAAACAAATAAGTAAACAAATAAATACACACATAAACTTGAAAATAAAAGTAACACAATGCATCATGTTGTTTAACCAAGTCCAAATCCACGTGTGAAGGCTTAATGATATTGATAAATGGATGGTACCCCCAAGCAAGGATACATGCAAGGCAATGACACTTATCCAAGGATATTTGGTCTAAAAGTGTGAATGGGAACCAACCATAAATTTGACCACGTCGAGCAGATCTAGGAAGGACACATCCCAATGGGTTTTAAAATAATTGGCTCAATGACTTAATTTCCCTAAAATGGGTGGTTTAAGGATTGTTGACTAGGTTTAGCACTAGACAAATATTTTTGGATTTTGGGACTTTATATCTCTCTAGGAGATTGTAAGCTATTTTCAAATGTTTAGGCTTTTTTGGCTTTATCTCTTATGGAGATTGAAAGCCTTTTCCAATTTTTAAGAATTCACTACCTTATATCTCTTAGGGAGATTGACAGCCTTTTCCAAAATTTAGGTCTTTTGATTCTTTTGAATGTGTTTGAAATTTTTGGGTATCTTAACTCAATGGAAATTTAAAATATACAAAATCGTGTGAACTCACCAAGCAAAGAGAGTGTGGCTTAGATTGCTCATAAAATAACAAGATCATTGGCTTAGGTTATTCATAAAATAGCAAGATCTTGGACTTAGGTTGCTCACAAAATGATGAGTGTATTAGGAAGAAGGGTACTCATAAAATGGCAAGAGCATAAAGGTGATTGTAAAATGATGAGAATGACGAGAGCATAAAGGTGCTTGCAACATGGTGAGAGCGTAAAGGCTCTCAAAAAAGTGGTGAGAGCATAGAGGAAGGGAGATTACGGAAAATAATGTGAGATCAAAAAAATGAAAAGCATGACTGAGCTGACCCAAGATGGCCCATGCATCCAAGCACTGTCTACATAGTCCATGTGGACCTCAGGCCGATGTAGTTCTCCTAGAAATGGGAGGATAATAAATGAAAAAATAATAATGATTATAAATGAAGCGTATTCGATAAGAGGTTCCTTCCTAGAAAATTATGGGGCTTTATATCTCTCATGGAAATTGTAAGCCAATTTTCCCAAATTTTCAAACTTTTAGGGTTTTCAATGTTTTTGGGTTTTTTGGAATCTCAACTCAATATAGGATTACAAGGTGTAGAATGGTTTAACTCTCAAAATAGTGAGAGCATAGCTCAAATTTCTCACAAAATGGTGAGATCATAAAGGTACCCACAACACGGTGAGAGCATAAAGGTTTTCTAGGGTTTTCAATGTTTTTGAGTTTTTTGGAATAAGGAAAACAAGGTAATATGCACAAAAAAACACATATAAAAGGACAAATCTCCTTACATAAGGGCATAAACAACAACTAAACTGGATACAATAGTGAAACACCACTAATCAACAATAGAATCCAAGGCATATGAAAATATCACATAACAACAAGATAGGAATAGGAGCGACACATAAAAAGGTTAATAAATGAGGAGAATCAAATAGAATAAGTTTTTCAATAACTATCAAGAAGGTAACACCCTTGTTGGCATACCCTAAAACACTTGTATGCAAAGAAACTATCGATGCCAATCAATTTGAAGTGTCCTTGGAATAATAGTTATTGAATTTGCCTATAACACCTATTCATAATCGGGATCATGATTGGTAATAGGAATGACACATGAAATGAATAAAAAATGGTCCAATAAATGGTCTAGAGAGGAAAGGAATGGTCTAGGTAATGGTAATGAGAATGGTCTAGAAAATGGTATGAGGGGAAATAAACATGAACAGTCCTAGGACTGGTATAAAGGAAAATAAACAAGAATAGTCTAGGGAATGGTACAAGAAGTTGTGCCAAATATGACATGAGTGCCCCCAAGCAAGGATACATACAAGGGAAGGACACTTCTCCAGGCGGCTAAAAATTTGGAACCAATAATGAGTCTACCCTAGTAGGGTAGCTTTGGGAAGGACACATCCCAACAATGGTTTAAGATCTAAAAAGATTGGATTAAGGATCTTGACCAACTTTAGGACAAGATCAATCTTTTTGAATATTGTAGCTTTATATCTTTTGTGGAGATTGTAAGCCTATTTTGAACTTTAGGATTTTTTGGAATATTTTAATGTTTTTGGGTTTTTGGCATCTCAACTCAATGGGGTATTACGAGGTGTAAAATAGTTTAACTCACAAAATGAAGATAATGTGGCTCAAATTGCTCGTAAAACATCGAGAGTGTAGAAAATGGGTGACTAAACTAAACTTAGAAACTGAGTGTTGCCTACATAGTCTAAATGGACCTCAGGTTAATGTAGTTCAACCCACAATAGAAGATATTATGAATTAATATCAGGGTGGAAAATAGGAATGACATACAATTAAATAAATGGTATAATATTTGGAAAATAATGGATGACAATGAGGGAAAGGACTAGGAGTCTCCAAGGACTATGCCACGTGAGAACCAAGTCTGTCAAATCATCAGAATGTTGTATGGATAATAGGCTAGAATGTTTCCCAAATAAGTCTCAATATACCTTCCAATTCCATAACAAGGTCATGCTGGGAAAACTAATGGTCACAATAAGATGGGTTGGGTTGAATAGGATTGAATGGCTAAAATGGTTGGAATGATAATGGAATGGAAATGGCCAAGATGGTTTTAATAAAATGGTCTATAATGTAGATAGGGTTGCCCCCAACTATTAAGATACATGTAGACAACAAATTATTTTGTTTTTGATTTTTGATTTTTGATTTTATAATGTTTTAGATTTATTGGCATTTGAACTCAATGGAGGGTCACAAGATGCATACTCATTTTTTGGTTTCTATTCCATGCCAATTCTATATAATCTTTGTCATTCTGAATGGATTTCCTATTCAATAATGATTTCAGTTTTATCATTTACTTTAAATAGTATTTGACCAAGATTAGGTTGTTGGGCCCACCAAAAATTATTAGCGAACCTCCTAAGTATCATTCCCTATCTAGAAATCCTTGTTGAATAAATACATCCAAATATAAATTTCTTTGGCAGAGTTCTGTGGTAATTTTGGTTTTTCTTTAGAAAACATAGTTATCAAATAGACCCACATTAATATGCCTAATAGTAAATCTAAACTTTAGAAAACACAATTATCAAATAGGCCCACATTAATATGCCTAATAGTAAATCTAAACTCTAGAAACCTTATAAGATTTCTCCTAATCATCATGGAATTAGGAACCCTTTCCCTATAAGGGTTACAAGCAATGTTATTAGACAATATCAAACACCATGGACTAATTGTTTCACCATATGTACAAAAACCAATATCTCTTACCCAACCACTACTAACTAACCACCAAATACTAAAAAATTCAAAATAAGATAGGTTTGTATTGATAATACTTAGTTCCTTAGAAAAAACCAAATATTCAAATTTACTATGATGTGCTTCATATGTGATATCAAAATCCTGATCTAACTCATTATAGTGTCGCGCTACCAGACTAACATAACAAATATGCAAGACAAGAGATAAAATTTGTTCCTAGATTATAACCAGAAGATCATTGCATGTTATTTCTCTCTAGGATGGATTGATGTTGATCATGTATGTACTTCTATATTTTTTCTTTTATCAATCATTAAGTGTGTTTCATTCAAACCTCTAAATAAGGTGTCTTCATAGCCTCTATGAAAGAGAGTGCTACCAGGGAGGTAAAATAAGGATAAACTTTGGATAAAGGATCAAATTTGATGGGGGATTATTTTATTTGGATTAAGGATATGATAGTAAAGGGATGTATAAATTTTGGGGGATCGATGAAAATTGGGACTTTCTAAATCACACACATCTTTGTTAATTCTAGAGGCGGTACAAGATTTGTCTATTACTTTGGCCTGATATTTTCATTATTTTCAATAGTGTCTGCATAAAGCAATGAAGAACTAATTTTTTCATCTACTGGTGTCTCCAAGATGTTTTCACCAACAAGGTTTTTTTATTTTGATTATCCCTTGGCACCTCAAACAAAGTTTTACTTGGGAACTTACATTTCTCACTTTGATTGCCCCCGAGTGCCTCAAGAAAGGTTTCACAAGGTAGGTGATGCTACATATTGATTCATTCCATTGTCCTATAATGCCTCAAATAATATTTCACTATGGAACTTACATTATTCACTTTGATTTCTCCCAAGTGCCTCAAGAAAGGTTTCACAAGGAGGTTCTAAATTAGGACCATCACCTAGTGCCTCAAAGATGGGTTCAATAGGTGATGCTACATTTTGATTCATTTCATTGCCCTTTAACACATAAAAAAAGGTTTCACTAGGGAGCATTTCTTCAAAATGGATGTCTTCTCAGATATTCATAGATGTCATAACTGGTATTTCACCATGGAATAAGTCTAATGATGTGTGTTTCTTTGGGTTTGAATTGACATATGTAGGAAATGGGATGTTAGGATATTGGATGGAAAAAGGAAGGGTAGTGCTTATGGAAGGAGAACATGCTACACAATCCTCATGGAGGCTACTAGGAAAACTTTTGTTGATGTCAAATGAAGCTTCCTCAATAACTATAAAAGGGTTATTAACATTTTCAAATTGACCTACTACGGTGGTTGCTGCTGAGACCAAGGCTAATGTTGATGTTGATGTTGAACTTGCCTTTAATGCTAAAAATGATATTGGTTATAAAATGAATCTTGATTTTGGTTAAATTATGTTGTCCATAAGTACCATATTTACCTTTTTCTTAGAAATGGATGTTTTAGGATGAATGAATTTTTAGAAATGGGGAATGTTTGGTAATGATTGAATAATGGACTCTGACTCAACAATAATAGGATTTTCAAAGATGGGCTCATTGAAGATGGGTCCTATGTCAATAGAGGCTCTTTGTCAAATACAGGTGGACCATCAATGTTTTGGATTTGGTCAAAGATGGGTGTTTCAATAAAAATGACAATGGTTTGATTATCTTGATTTTGCTTTGGAAGTGGATGTATCTAACCATCCTTGGGAATGGGATCATGACATATCCCTATTAAGTAGTTATGAGATTTTGACACACTTGGATTGTTAATAGATAATGGCCCTTGGAGGGGCAATGATTAGCTTTGTTTTGGCTCTTTTATGAGTTAAAAAATGAGGTTGGTCTTGTTTTGTTTGTATATAGGTTTGTCCAAATTGGTTTTGAAGGGCATGTTATAAGATGGAAGAAAGGATTCCCCAAAGAAAGGATACATGCAAGGGGTTTGGTTTCCACTGAAATTATCCCAAAGAGAGCATAATTAGCTAGGTATAAAAGGCTTAAAGAGGACAATCTTGGTCTTGGAATTGGCCTAAAGAGGGCGGTCTTGGTCTTCAAAATTGGCCCAAATAGGGTGGTCTTGGTCTTTGAAATTGGCCCAAAGAGGGTGATATTGGTCCGGATAAATAACCCAAGGAGGGTAGTCTTGGTATTTAATATAATTATCCCAAAGAGGGTGGTATTGATCCAATAAAATAGCCCAAGGAGGGTGGTCATGGTTTTTGATAGAATTGGCCCAAAGAGAGTGGTATTGATCTAACATAATTGGATTAGCTTGGCTTGGCCCCAAAAAGGGCAAAATGACTTGATATGATTCAAATGAAATAAAGAGTGGATGACATGAATTTGTCATTCCCTACCAATAGGTGTGAGATATTGAATGGAAATATAAGAAGTGGTTTGAATTAGATTTTGACAGACTTAGAATAATTGGATTTGGTCAAAATATACCTGATTTGGCATTGATCCAATTGTTGGATTTGAAAGCTAACTTTGGTCAATCTTTGATCGATTTGGAATTACAATTAGAATTTGGTTCAAGATGAACCTAATCAGATTGGAATGGTTTGGCATGAGAAAAACTAAGTCAAAATGAGACTTAGAATGTGATCAAAACGTCTTGGTACTCAGAAATGGAATTGATTGGAGAAGTATTCTTGACCTTGGTTGGTATTTGGCTTTAATTTAGAATGAGACCAGAATAGAGTCAAATGGTTCAAAAATTAGGAATTGTTTTAGTACAAGGAAAACATAATTATAAACCTAAAACTGAATGGGCAACTAACCTTACCAAGTGAGACAAAGGCTATTTTTTCAAATAGTAATCAAACACTACAAAAATAACCAAGGTTTGGTTTAGAAATGTAGACAATGTAATAATATAAAACATAATTTAGGGTGTAGGATAATAAATAAAACCTAAGTCCAAATTTAGAACAAAAATGGGTAGCGTAACCTTACCAAGTGAGATAAAGCTTATTATTTCAAGTGGTAAGCAAACACTACATAAATGACCAAGGTTTAGTTCAAAAAATGTGAACAACATAAGAGCTCAATGTGTAAATAAGTAATAATGTGTTTGAACTATTTGGTTTGGGAACTTGGTGTACTTGTTTTCAAATAAGGTTGTGAATACAACATGAGTTTTTAAAAAAATCACTCCAAGCAATCATACAAAACCTGAAATGGGTTATGAGATAGTCATTGAATCCTTCTGATATAATTGATTTTGAGAGGATAACATTAAAGGTTCATTAAAATAAATTAATTATTGCACATTATTGGCAATTTTTTTATGCCCTCCCTTCTCTCAAAATTTCATATGTGGAAGGAAATATTCAAGGGCTATTAACCTTTGCACCCCTGTATCAGTGAGATATCTGCAAAAAAAGTGGCTTTCTACCCTAAGTTTTTGATGAAAAACTAGTCAATCCTAATATACCTTGCAATATGTGGATGCATTAGAAGTATGCATCAAGTGGATGACAAATCATCTAGATTGTTACAAAAGGGACTTTTCCCTTTCACAACCACTACATCCTTCAATTGCTTAGTGAAGTGCAATTTCTAGAATGTGCATGCTCCAGGGATCCATTAGACTTGTTAAGTTAATCGCTCAACCATTGTCCAATCGAATGACACATCCAATTTTTATATCCCACTAGATAAGTGGGGTTGGTATGATGTTGGGAGATGAAACCCCATGTCAATGCACCCTAAAGGAATTACAAGGAGGCTATGAACTATCACTCACTATGTTAAACAAAAAATAAAGTAAGGATCATTTTGAGTCATCCAAGTTCTTAGGAACAAAGAGAGAGCATACATGATTTTTTTCTGTTTTAACTGAAAATCAATCAAACAAGAATGATAAAGAACACAACTATCTAAGCAAAGAATGCAAGGTAAAATTCTCTTAAGAACATGAAAGAAATTGCGGTTTGTTCTTTGAATGCAAGGTAAAATTATCTTGAGAACATGAAAGCAATTGTGGTTTGTTCTTTCTTAAGCACCAAATGGAAGTGTGATTGATTTTTTCTTGAACACTAATTTTAAAATGTGAATATGTTTTAAGGATGCAAATTTGTTTCTCCTTGCTCAAGGAAACCTACAAAACACCATTACAAGTCTGATAAAACTAAAAGAGAAATAGAAACCTATAAAATCAACACACTTAAAATCTCCCAAACACCAAAAATGCATGCAAGTTAATATATATATAAAACATAAACCTGCAAACTTAAAAAAGTTAGAAAACAACCAAATAAAATAAAATAAATCAAACTAATAAATTAAAAAAAGAATAATTAGTAAAATGATGATATCTCATTAAATATAAAATAGATTGCTATGAAATTTTTATAGTTTTAGTAGTATAAATACACACCACATTGCAAAAATTCAAAAAGAAACAATGAACAAATTAGAAACTATGGCCATTTTAATAGTCATTTTTATCATAAAAACTAATAATGACTAAACTAGTGATATCTTCTAAACTATAAATCATATTGCTATGAAATTTTAAATTTTTTTATTTTATATAAAACTGCATCACCTTAAAAATTAGAAAGAAAAAAAATTTGAAAGTTATAGCCATTTCCATGGTTGGTTTTCTAAAATTCTTGAAAGTAAAAGCGTCAACAAAAAATCAAGGAAAGAGTGGGTGCATAAACATGTCCCAACAGGTGTGCCATTTTATATATCAAGAATCCAAGAGAGGTTAGTCAAATGTTAGTAGATAAATCCAAAAAATATTAAAGACAACTTCTCAAGCCTAATCCTTGGGTTGAGCTATGTAATTAACAAACATGAAATGCAATTGCAAAGATACAATAACAATTTTACCCCCTTTAAAGATATGTTTGAGAATTGGTCTAAAATGGTTGAGCTTGGCTTATAGATGTAGAAGTCTTTGTCAATGCTTGAATCCTTTCTTGGAAAGCACCTCTCCTTGTCTATGCTTGGTCTTGGCTTTGCCTTGACATGAAAGAGTGATGGAGCTTCTTGTGATAATCCAACATAGTAAGTTTACATTAGGAAGCTTGTCTATAATGGCCAATTAACTTTGTATTTATAAACATGGTAAAATGACAAGAACCGTTCATCTCAAGATGAGGATCAAGGGCCCAAAATAGCTCCTACATCTCCATGATGAGGAACATGGGGCATGTGAGAAGAGGATAGGCTTTGTAAGAAGGGACAAGCTTTGTAAGAAGGGATAAGCTTTGTAAGATTTTGTGGGCCTTGCCATTTGATTTGAATATTAAATTGTAAATTTGCTTGGATGATAAGGATAAATAAGAATATTGATTTTTCTATATTTGTGATATGTGCATTCCATGTAACTTCACTTATAAAATAAGATTAGCTAATGAATTACTCTTAATTAACTAATGTAATGTGATGTGATAATATAAAAAATTAGTTAGTTGATTGAAGGGTCATTTGTAAACAAGGTATCGAGTTCAGGTACTTTTCAGTAAATTAAATAATCTGGTGCAGTGCACTACCTCGATTAGGGATGTACCAATGTTTCACAAAATGCATACATCAAAAGTTTGGAGGAATTGGGTTGATTTAATGGTCTCTAGCTAAATTTTCATTTTATTATGAAAATATGTTGTGATCTTAGTTTAGACACAAAAGTGGTAAAAATGAAGTGTCTACTCCTCGGACCACCTTATGTCACACTAGCCATTTCCACATCTAGGTGTGGAATTCTCTATTTCATAATAGGTATATATTGTGATGATATTACAAAGACATTCTTGGTAATATCTTATTTTATCTAATACAAATCATAAAAACTTTTTTCATCTTGATTAGTTGTCTTACAAACATTACGGTACAAGCCATGTGGTTTTTGAATGTATTGCAAAAGTAAATGACACTTTGAGGTTACATGTCCTACTACTCTGCATATGTCACATAATTTAGTTTTAATTTTAGTAAAATCATTCCTATGATGTCCATCCTTATCATACTCCATATACCATATACCTAACTGGGGCTTATTTTTCTCATGAAGCTCATCCACCTTCCTAAGAAAATCATCTATTTTCATCTCAATTTTAGAGCTAGTTGATGGAGCATCTCCATAATCCTCAATCTATTCTACTCAGAGTGTAGCCACTCGAGCATCAACCTAAGTTAAAAACTATGACTACATAATGGCAAATTTAATCCTTGATCATAAACCTTTTACAAATTAAACAACCTTATCTCTGTATTCCATGATAAAATTGATCTTTTTCATTACGTTTGAAAATATACAATTGTATTCCCATATTGATTCTCCACTTTGCTATTGAATCTCCTTAAGATCTTAAATAGTCTAACTTGAACACTTCTTCATCTGTAATTATGCAATTAAGTGGTCCTTAACTTGTTTAATACCTAGGGAATTAAAATTCATTTTAAAAATAAACTCCAGATTTTGACCCATTAAGGTTCCTATAAGTTCACATTTCTTCACATCTTCAACAATCACTTCCTTAACCTACCATTTTATATCATAGGTTAATAAATATTATTTAGGGTTAAAAGACCCATATGGAGGAGTTAAATTAATAAACATTCATGCATTGAATGTCATGCTTGTAACTGCTACTATTGGATTCAGTGCACTAATATTTATAGGTGTCTTAAAACTAGTTTTGAAAGAGAACCCATGCTCTTATAACTTATTATTATCTGTCACTTTCTTAGTTTCTATGCTACATTTACCAAATTTATCTATAAATGATTCAAACTGATTTATATTTGTCCCATCCTCTGCACTTTACATTCTCTTCTCTATTGATAAAATGAGCTCATGGGATGCGTACTCTCAAAATGAATGATATGTCTTCAACTTATTTTATCTATGACATTAAACCTATGATACTTCTATGATTGTGCATAACTTCCTCTAGATAATATTCCTTCCCAAATCCAAGTATGATCCTTGTAACTATAATCTACCCCTATCTTCTAGCTACTTTACTGCTAACCTTCTTTCCTCTTTATCCTCACTATGTTCCATTTCCTCTCTATCCCAAATTTAATATTTTTATTTCTTGGGCCCTTCCATTCCCTACTCTGCATAATATCCACATTCTCAAATTTTTTTAATTTGCATAACCTTTCTCTTCTATTTTACTCATGCTCCTATTCATAGCTAAGTTTGGATTATCTGGTTTATTCCACCTTCTTTGTTATCGTACCTCTCTTTCCAATCCCATAATTTTATTCTCACTTTGCTTCTTTGTATCCTCCACATTTTAGGTTTAGGTTCAAGTTTCTTTAATAAACTTTGCATCATTATCTCCTACATTGCACACACCCCAATAATACCTGAAGTGACTATTCCATGTTGGTAGGGGTAGGCACCATGGTCTTTTCAACAACCAACATCTTGATCAAAATAGGTAGTTGTTGAAGGAGCTTTCCTCAAATTCCTCTCATAAAAAATTCTTGCACAACTTCAAAAGTTAAGAATCTTTGTACTACAAATTGTCTGATATAACCATCAATGGTAATATTGGTCCAATGATCTACCGCATGGGTCCAGTCAATATCTAATGTTTGAAAGTTGTCTAAATTTTCTTTTGTCTAAACTATAAATTATGTCCTTGGCTGAAAATAATTTTACTCCAACATGGATAACCATACAACTAATAATCTCAAAATTTGTACCAAAATATTTCATAAATTTCTCTATGTATATGCTTCAAAATAAATTATTTTGAAGTCTTCTTTTTTTCATTTCTTCTTCTGTAAAGTTTTGGATTCTTTCCTTTATCCATCTCTACAAATCTCTTTTCCCTATTAGCCATCTCAATGTGTTTCAAACAAAAGGTTCACACTCATCACACCATTCTTATTATAGGTTCCTGGAAAACCCATCAAAACATGCTAAAACAAGGATAGTTGTGCGATATGTGAAAAATTTATACTTAGGATTGTAATTTAGATTGAGCGCATCAATTTATGATGGAATTTACATGATTAATAGATTTAGAAAACAAAGTATTAACTGCACATAGAATAATCATAAAAGACACATAGGGAAAACCATTTCAAAACTATATATTAATATCTATCACATCGAAACCATTTCATAATACAATTGAGTGCTATATAGAGAGTTTTACAAAGCATTATCACTTCTTCGAACAACCTTTCACTACATCCAAAGGAAAGATTATTCACATTTTGTATACTATTTCTATGTTTTCCTAGAGTTAAATACATAAAAAATAAATACAAAATACAAAATTCGTGTGAGTCACATACATGTCCACCAATTACACTCTATAATTTATGTAGCCCTGTATTATTCTCAACATAGTTCTGATTGTAGTACACATGGTGATGCCTCTCCAAACTAGGGTGGCAAGATAATAATGGAAGTGGTAGTGGGCGGCATAGGTGGAGGGAGGAGGTAGGCATACATAGGCAATACCTCAATGATAGTAGGGAGATCCATATAAGCATCTCAAGATGACAACTAGGGTACAAAGCAATGCATATGTAGATTAGGTCATCAAGTTATAGTAGTGTAGGAAGGGAGATAAAGGAGCTCACCACCATGGAGCCATTGAATCCTTCATGTGATAGGTGGTCAAGGTGATGGCACTACTATCAGTAAGTAAATGTTATTAATTTTATGATATCACTTTCAATTCTTAGAGGTAGAGATATACATGTTAGGTACTAGTGATAGATAAAAATTAAATTATGATATACATATGAGATCATATATTATTTTTGTTTGAATTTTATAAATGTGACAATAGATGAGGAGACACAATGGAGGACTCTAGTGGAGACAACCCAACATGATATTTTGGACCTCATGTTTTTTCAACATGACACTAGTAAGATACAGGATCCCATGGCATCGGCAATGGGAGCACATGATAGTTGGTTTAAATTGGTTTGATAGGCTTCCAGGGAGCTATGCAAATGAGAGAAAGCTCATTCTTTGGTTAAATGACTAGCATGGGTTGGATCAGGGGAGATATAGGTGTGGAAATCATTAGCCATAGAGAGATTTGTGTATATGACTAGAATTAATAGGCGTTGGCACTACAAATGCATGCAACTAACTTGTAGGGACAAATATAGGGCCTATAGTCTTAGACATAGAGAGTACAATGAAGTATACATAGGAACAGTCTGGGGCATTCATGGAAAGCATGGCACCTCCCCATCTTGATAGGAAAGGTGGACCATAGGCTTACAACTGACATTGTACCCTATGGTAGACACTTTTGATGTACTCTATGATGTATCTAGATGTATTTTGTAAAAAATCAAGCCAATGCATATTGTAATCACCTAAAAGTGGTATTTGGATGCTAAGAGTGTCATTTGAGTTAGTCTATTCCTAGTTGAGTGCTAGACCTATCCTAGAGCCTTTATTGCACATTTCTAGCTATTATACATACCATAGACATCTATAGTTAGCTCAAACACAGTCTCAAGAAAGATTTTCTATATCCCAATTCAGTCTACATAGCAGTCTACCAGGTGGACATGAGCACCACCCTAAGGACACTATAACCACATAGTGCTAGTGTCCATTGCCCTAACTTTCCCAAACATATATTTTTTCAAACATGTGCCCTCCTAAGGTCGACTTAAGTACATTTTTTTATCCATAAAAGCTATGAATCTTTATAAATACAAGACTATTTGACCTCTATTCACTAGATGGAGAATAGATGCAAAACCCTATCCAAACAAGAAACAAGTCCTACTTCTGCATATTACCATCTACAACAACCCTAATCCCATATTTCAAAGCTCGAGCACACTCAAAGCATTCAAGACCACTCTCATTCTAGCATTCACTTGCATTTGCACCAAGTACTGGATGGGAGAACTACATCAGGCTTGATCCCTCCTCGAAATATTGGTATGTAGGCAACTCTCTTCACAACGGGGTGTTGAGGATGTCCAACCTATCCTGCTAACGAACACACATGTTCAACTCATGTCATACTTTTAAAGATGATTAAGGTTTTTAGGTATAACACAGAGTTCCAAATTTTGTGCACACAAGAACAAGGCCTAGAAACATAGGGACAGGTGCTACTAAAAAATAGGAACAACCCTACAAAGAGGACATTAGCGCCACTTTGAGGGCACTATAGTAGTATGGTGCTACTGTTCAAGTTGGGCGCTACTGTCCAGTGAAGAAACAAATCCCAAGGCCTTATTCATGACACTTAGACCTGTTTAGAACCCACTTTTCAGAACCTAGATCATCCGCGACAGTTACTTTCTAGATAAGTATATATTTATGCATATTTATTACTATTTTTAGAAAATAAAAAAAATGTTAAAATCCATAAAAAAATTAGTGCTTAATTATTTCATATTATTTAACTAATTTAGATATCTCAACCCTTTAATCTAACTTAGGCATTTACACTTGTAAACCCTAAAAGGTTAAATCATTTGGTGATCATAAAAGTGCTATGTGGATGCTAAGAGTGTCGCTTGAGTTAGTCTATTTCTAGCTTAGCCCTAGCCCTGTCCTAGAGCCTTTATTTCCAGCCATTATGCAGACCACAAACATCTACAATCAGCACAAACATAGTCCTAAGATAGAGTTTAAAGATCTCAACCCAATCTACATATAGTCTGCCAGGTACACATTTGTACCATAGTAAGGACACTACAGCCACATAGTGCTAGTGTCCCCAACTGGATACTAATGTCCTCAACTATAAAAATTTAAAAATATATATACTAAAAAAAATCACCTTTACATATCTAAAGGAAACATGCGTTATTGAAAAACACAGATTAAAAAATCGTTTACTTACAAAATGCACAATTATTTTTTAAAATAATTTAAATAAAAACTTGAGATATACTTGGAAAAGCTTAGATTTACACAATGAACAAATATTTTTTTATTGGGTAACTGAGATATATAAAATTTATTGATATATACTTAAAAAGCTTCCATGAACAATTTTATATTTATTTGAAAAGGAATTTTTAGAACCGGATTTAAAATGATTGCTCTGAATTGAATTTATTTGAAATTACAATATAAAAACTTACCGTATGTCAGTTTCAATTTCTTGAAGGCTGTGTGCTATAGCCCTGCATAAACCTTTGTTCGCTGCTGTCTTTAAAACAAATGCATATGATTTTATTTTTTATTAAATATGACTACGTAACAGTTCTGATTTTCGGAACTTGAGGTATTAAATATTGTACAAAAATAGAAGGGCATTGAGCATTGCATTCGTGTTTGTAGGGTACTCGAACCCCACCTGTTTCTTATTTCTGTGGACTTAACTGCTATGGAGGTTCGAATTCTACAGCTTACAAAATTAGAGGTGATTGGTTTTGAGAATTCCGTGGAAAATATGGTTGTTTTGATATATATGGTCTGTATTTTGTGGAAGTTTTTATTAACAATTTTATTCAAAGTTGTAATGATCATACCAATAAGAAATAAAATGAGAGTATAGATAAAGATAGTAGGATACCAAATTTTAGTGATTAATTTAAAAAGGTACAGCTAGTACAAAGGCGACATATAAAGCACCTCTAAAATGATAACCAAAACAAGACATCAATGTTCACCTCGACAATTAGAAATCAACAATGTAACCTTCTAAAGCAATATATTTGAATCCTTGTGAAATTATAGGGGGGTCTAGAATCCACTTCTGAATGAAACATGAAAGGAGTTGAACCAGAAACAACAATAATAACATATTGTGTAAGATATTTGTAGCATCACGAACTACTCATTATATTCTCATTATCAACCTGATGATTGTTCATAAAATATGCCCTGAAACATTGATTCAAAAGCACTCACATTTACTACCATATGCACTCACTACACATCTAAAATTGGCTTAACATGCACCAAATTTGATGATGACTGCTTGCTAAAAATTAATTAACAAATGTAAAATTGGCACTAAATGAATAAACTACCTCTAACAATGTGTGCAATAATTTCATTTGAATGGGGAAAATCTGGTGTAATTATATCCTTCAAAATTTCTTTGATAAACACTGGAATAACCAGACAATTTTTTGTCGATGATTGTATAGTCATGTTCATGAGCATTACCAAAACGATTTTGCCCTGCTCTCTACCTAAAAATTGTTCATTTTTTTTGTTTGAATTTTCTCCTTGCAAGGTGTGATTTTGCATAGAATATGGTGGTCCATTAAATGATTGTGTAATATTTTGAAAGGTTGTGCATCATATTGTGAAATGTATTTGAAGTCACAACCGAACCTTGCTCATTCACTACATTAGTTACCTTTCCTTCATGTAGCTTGGTGACAAAACTCCTAAAAATCATTAAGATAAACCCTAGGGTGACTTCCTCGATTTTAGCACAATGATGATTCTCCCCAACTGATCAAGACAATTATCTTGATTGTTTGGGTAAAATCATTGAGGGGATCTTTAATGACACATTATGGTTGGAGATTGAATTTTTCAGAGTCTTCTGGGTTGATCTGACCGTGCAATAACATAAGGCTATAACTATAATACAATTGAATTGATTGAAATGAATAAGAATTTAAATTCATAAAAATACAATTTTCCATTGCTTTTAACGTGTTGTGATTACATTTTTACTAAATCAGTGATGGCTACGTGTCACAAATTTGAATTTTTGTAATGGTATCTACTTCTTGTTGCCATTCAAATCTATAAATAATTGATAATCCAGTGTAAACTATACAATCAATTTTCTATAAGAATATTTTTAGGGAAACCACAAGAAACAAATGGAAAAAAAAATGTTGGATAAAGGAAAAGGGAGATAGACACAATATAAAAAAACTCAAAAAATCACCAATAAAGGCCTTATATGAATCAATTATATTGACAAACACAAAAATACCTTATAATAATACAATTGTGTGATTAATAAATTCCATACAAACCATTTTCCAGTGTATACTTGCACATGCAATAAATAAAAATGCTATTATGAAGCCCATTATTGGCAAATGATGAAAGGAATTGTGAAAAGCATTTTTTAAACATTTTCCCTTGCAAACCCTGACTAAGCATATCATATAACACATGATAAATCAATAATGTTGAGCTAGGTGTGCATTGGAACATTTTCCCTCAAACTATAAATCTATGTCACATAAACTAACCTTACACATATGCAAATGGATATTCACCACCTAAATTTAAAAAGTGCATGACAAAGCAAAACAAATTGTATATAAACCTAAGTCAACATAATAAATCATGTGATGCTTCTTAAAGCTAAAAAAAAATTAATTTGTGAAGAAACAAACACTATGAATTCTTATATGATATTTTACCAAGACAAGAAAAGTAGAATCACATTAAAATATGTAGGCATTAGTATAAAAACATGTCATTTTACAATGTGTTTTCTTAAGAAACATGCTATCATTGAAGACATGTTATACCTAGCCACACTCATACCCATGTATTTCACCACATGGTTTCACAACATAAGAAGTGATGTGCTTGAATCCTCATGTAATTAGGAGGTGGTCTAGAGCATGGATAGGCATATATCAAGATAGGAGAATCAACCTTAGAATGGAACATGAAAAGAATTGAAACATAAACAATTATATAAACATATTGCATAAGACATTTGAAATATAACTAGATATATTAATTTAAATGCCATAAAATATCCATTGAATGAACAAAACACCTTTGTAACAATTTTTTCAATAGTTTTATCCAAAAGGGGGGGAAATGAGGAGTGATATGTTTTCCTTCAAAATGTGTTCACAAGCACTACTAGTGTGAATTTGTGATAGTGATTATAAAAACTTGTTCACTGACACTACCATCATGGTTTCAAATTTTAATTTGCCTAAAAATGAATTGTTTTCATTGCTTTAATTTTTATCTTGCAAGTGTACTAACATAAATCTTATTACAAATACTTGATCATGTTAAGTTTTACTCGGTTTCCACTTTAATTAACTTGTGCACTTAATCAATACATATTTTGCTACCTCGCCCTATTCTAAGCACATAAGAGGACCTATTTTTATTCCAAACCTTTATTTGTCACTTATAGAAGTGTCTTGATTACTAAAACTACCCTTAAGCATTTGTATGCCCAAACCAATATCTAAAACATCACATGTTTCCCTAGAGGATAAAAACATCCATTGGGACAACACTGGGAGGTGTTCTTGTCCCTATTGGATGTTCTTGTCCACTAGGGAAACACATGATGTCGTCGATATTGGTTTGGGCATATAAATGCTTAAGGGTAGTTTTAGTAATCACTTGTCCCTATGGGATGTTCCTGGGTTTAGCACTCTAATAGTAATATTTTAAATTAAACCCTCCCTTTTCTTTTTTTCAATGTTTTTAGGTTGTCTAGCATGCGATTTTCCTTTTGGATTGTTATAAAGACACACTCATGTCACTTATTATTTCACTAAAAAATTCAATACATAGACATATTTACACCATTGCACACTGAACAAAAGTTCCCTATTCTTCACAATTCTAATTCTAATAATTTTAGGGTGTCCTCGACAAATTCATAATCCTATTTTATCCATCCCTATGCAAAATCATGATCAACTATTCAAGTTAATTCTAGATGCAATCATATAGTCAAAGGAACACAATTACACAAATAACTCATCGTGGGGGTGATTGGAGTTAGCTCAACCAAATCACACTCCAACATTTTCATTTTGTATATTTTTAATCATTGTTATCCCTATTAGGGTTCCAACATAGTAAAAACTATTTGCAAGTCTTCCACACACTTCAAAAGGTAAAATTTATGCATACAAATCCAACTTAAGTTTTCACAAGTGATTGTGCCCTAAATTCCTATTTTCAACAAAAACCAGATTGACCAAGTTGGACAGTAATGAGAGTTGATCATGTCCCTAGTTTACTTATCATGTCCTTCAATAGTCTCAATTCCTGCTTATAAGCACTTGCAGTCATAGTTCCTAATTTTCTATTTCAATCATCAGTTAGACAACACAATCAATAATCAAGAAAAAAAACTAAGTTTGTTAATCATTTTCATAATTAGACTTCTTTTAATCATTTGCACCTTCTTGAGTTTAGTTAGTTACTTTCATTGTGCTTATCAAAAGTAATTTTCTAACATTTTTTTTATATTCTAATCATTTAATCAAAATTAGGGTTGATTACTACATTAATTCAAATTTTGCTAAAAGATATTGGTGAACCCAATTTAGTCATGCACTTTCATTATTTCTAAAAAATTTGTCATCTAGGGTTTAGATAAATACCTTAACATTTGATACTAAAAGAATTTTCTTTCAATCTTGGACCTGAATATGACACTAAAAGAAATTTCTTTCGACCTCAGACATAATAACTAACACTAAAAGCATTTTTTTTGATATCGGATGATATATGACATTAAAAGTATCTTCTTTTGACCTTGTATTTTATAAGAATTTATTATTCTCTATACTAAAAAAAGAGTCTTTTGTTTCATCATTTCTTTTTCTATCATTGTTTACAACATCTTTTCCATGTCATTGTTTGTAATATCCTTCCTTTTAGGATTTTAAATTTTAGTTTTCTATTTCTTGTTTTTTCAAAAATATATGGCTATATTGGATGAACATTTCTTGCTGTAAGTTTTTGGAAAAATAACTAATACACACGTTATGATGTAATAAACATTGATGCAAAGTTTTTTAAAATCAAGTATAACATGGGATAAAAAGCATTCATATATTTAAAAAGTTATATTGCTTACTTTGCACCCTCTTGATGTAAATATTATGACCATTGAAAGTGATAATACATGCATCTGGTAACAATATTTTTGACCTTGTTGATGCAAAAAAAATTGGTTAATACCTTGACACCCATCCTGATGGCATTGAATCTTTGCTCCTATCCTGACAAGAATAGCAAAAACATGATGGTCATAATATTTCTCAAGAACCAAATGATATTTTAAAACAACCTATTTTAAACCATCTACACCTTTATCCTTGGGAGCAACACAAAGTCAACAACATATTTTTAGGCCTATGCCTAACCAAGTGATTCATTCAAAACCATTTATACTTATGCATACTACATCACATACCTAGCCTATAATGCACAGTCCCTTGAGAGTCCTTGTAGCTTTTCATTTAAGGCATTGACTTAGCTCTTTGGGTCCATTGGCATGTTTTCGTGCACTTAAAACCTCTTCAACACTCTAAAGAAAGCTTGTAGCATCCACAATTTTGAGGCTATGAGGCAGTAACAATCCACTAAGATTGTTTGTAAAGACTAAAACCCTACAAAAATGCAAGTCAATCAACCCACACCACATGTCTTAATTTCAAGGGTATTCGCAACACAATATTATGCTTAGTGGGATGTGATGCAATCTTAATTTTAAGGGTATTTAAAAGGGATTGATCACGGTAGTGATCAATCCACAAGCTATTCGGTACATGCTAGGTTTATAGCATGATCATTTAACCAATTTTTATGACATGGATCAACTGAGGCATGTCGAGTCTCATGTGTACCAAAAACAAGCATTATTAAATAAAGAGCTTTGTCTTGGAGATGATAATACTACACTTTAGCCCTTACCCTTTCCCTTTGGCATGTTGACTCAAGATTCACAAGATGCATGTTCAATGCTCGCCTTCATCTTTGGGGAGGATAATGAAATGATGGTACATGATTGACAACTAACGGCTCTTTCTCGAATGAGGACTGTAGCTAGAATGCAAGTGTACAAGTTTGATTTCATAGAGCACATCACCTACTCCTTGTGCCAACAGTTTTCAAATTTTAGGATACATCCTACTTTCAGGTATTCCTTGTATCTATTTCATCTCATTTTGTATCAAATTACCCAATTCTTTCAACATCATATAAGTTTGAGCCGATGGGACCCAGAGGCAACAGACCCTCAGAAGGTTATCCTAGTATCCATATGGACTCATGTGTTGTCAGAGTCATCAAATGTTTGAGTTTGATGAGTGTTTTATAGCACCGTTGGTAAGGGAGTTGGATCTTGAGGCCATAAACAATAGGATGAATGATTCTATAAGGTCTATCCTATCTAATGCCCATCACCCTTGTGATTTTTTTTAGAGCCCATCATTTTTTCATCAGGGTCCACAGTTTTGGGCAAGAATCTTTTATGCTTCCCAAGGTTTTGACTAGTAGAGTAGTAGGTCTGGAAGTGACCTGAAAGTTGGTGGTTATAAATTTTGAATTTGGGGCAAGAAAAAATAAGGACTTCCATGATGTCCCATTAACCAAGGGTAGAATTACAGTGGTGAAGAGGCAGGGAAAATTCATTTTAATGAGGAAACTAGATGTGCATGGGCTAGTTTTTATTCAAGATTTTTGAAAATATGACCCTGATGGTTTTATGACTTCTTGGCTTGCCAAGAGTAAGGTCCATTATTCTTTTAAGCATGAGAGAAGGAAATTATTTGAGGACAGGAGGTCCCCTAGAAAGGAAGCACTAGATGTATATATTGAACTATAGGATATCCCACTCCCATTATGGGAACCATTTTATCCACCCATTTAGAATTATTAAACAATAAGAGCAATAAAAAAGGGTTGAGATAGGCCTTGGTCAAGAAGGGTTGGAGTCAAGATAAAGTAGCTTCCTACTAGAAGTATAGGCAAGAAATTTGTGAGTTTACCAAGATTTTTGAAGATGTAGACACAGATGAGCAATGGGATAATCTGTGGGATGAGGCTCATGTTACTCCAAATTATATCTTAGATACAAGAAACCTCCCAAAACCACTAAAAGAGACACAGGAGGTAGGGACATCTGTAGTGGTACACACAACTTTGACATGCCCACCATCTCTCAGTGAGTTGGAGAAGCAAAGGATGGCCTAGTCTACATATGTAGACCCTACGGTTGAGCCCCCATTAGATTCTTCATAGGCAAAATCATCTACACAAGAGGTGCTAGACTTGTCATAGCTTGTGACAGTCCAAATAGAAAAAGAGGATCCTGTGGAGAGCCCTTAGAGGAAGAAGCAAACAGTAGAGTCTCAAGAAGGAGACAAAGAAAAAGAGGAAAATCCTACCTCATACATGACTCCTCCTCAAAATTCTACTCAAACACTATTAATGCCACCCCATTCACATGTCTTAACATTCTCAGCTATGCTAACTCAAAAATTAATGCCATCCGGTTCCCCATTTCCATTTGCTTCCCAACAGTTAAACTTACCAACCTTTTCTCTTAGGGTCTTAAAAAGACCATCTTCATCATAGAACCATCTTCATGAGGTCTCTATATGACCACAAACAACATACCCTCAATGTCACCCACATGGTCTCTAATGTGAATAATCCACTTGAGCAAATGCAGCCTAAAGATTATATAATGAGTGCAGTGACTATGGATCTAACTCAGTTTAGATCCTAGGACAAGGTGGAGCTTATGACTGAAACTATGGCTATGGTTACCACATAATAACTTAAGGTCTCCAATAAACTATAGAAGGCAAAATCAAGCTTAATTCAAGCCCAATCCACTATGAGCCACATGACTCAAGAGCTCAAGGCCAAGGATAAGGAGATAGCCCAGCTCAATAAGGATCTAAAGGGGGTAGTGTCCAAAGAAGTCTTGAAGACTTCAGAAGACAAAGCAAAGTCTCTGTATCAGGAGCTCAATACAATTAAAGCCTTTATTTTCTCATTGCAATAGGAGAAGAGTCTCCTTGAGAAAAGAATTGATGACAAGGAAGTTGAGGTTACTCAGCTACAACAAAAAATAAATGTTACCGAGGTAGAGAGGAATAACTTGAAGGTGAAAATCAAGAATTTTGAGGCCAAAGTGACCAAGTTGACTTAGGAGTTATCCCAACAACCCCAGTCAACTGGATTTGTGGCAATGGTCAAGGAACTTTATGTCTCTTGTTGGCAGAGAATATTTGTGGGCGTGACCCAGCTAAAGCCTGCACTCAAATTCAGATCCGATGCTCAGACCCTATGTGTGAAATTGGACTCCTCTATGGATAATATCCTACTTTCAATTGTTTCCAAGGTACCTAAATCATAACTACTGATTTAGAAGTTATATGACACATCAAAAGAAACTCTACAGGTAGCTAGAATCACAGATAGGTGAGCATCAGTAAGAAGGGTAAGTGAGATTTTGAGCTGTAACAAAGATGAATCCAAATGTAAGAGTCTACTAAACCTTTTGAAAGAAGGGGTAAAGGAAATGAAAGGGCATATTGAATATTTGGTCCAATTGGGACTCCCTTCTCCTTATATAGACGATAGTACTATGTTAATGGAAAACTAGACTCAAAATTTGTTGGTCATGAAGCAAAATGATCAAACAATTTTCTAGTCCCTCAGTGATTCTTCAAATGTCAAAGAGGTGGAAAATATTTTAATCCTAATTAAAAAGTTGGAATTTCAATTGCACTCAGTGGTAAAAAACTTCCAAGTGTTCTCCCATAAGGAAATAATAGAACTAGACAGAATTTTCCAAGCTCTATAGAAGAGGCAATATCCATCGGAGGTAGAGTGGGCCAATTTATGAGCCACATTATAGAATCTTTGAGCGAGCTACAACAAGAAATTTTTTGATCAAGTTTTGGTTCAAGCAATTTTGCGGTAGTTCTTCCATGTAGGTACAAAGTCCCTAGTAAGTCACCATGAATTAAAGAGTTAAAATTCTACATTTTATTTTATACTTTGGGACACACATATATATTATTTGGCTAAGTATATAGGTGGCTAAATAATATTTTGAATCATATTAATTCATGGGGTTGAAGGAATTTTTTTAATTTAAAGCTTTGGAAAAGCTTTGAGACTCTAATGACAGTGAAAGGTATCCATGTGTCACTTCGGCACTCTTTCAAAGAGAAGGAAGTATCAAAAATCCTTCATTGAGCATGAAGTTTCCATGTGGATAAACATCGGCTCTTTTTTAAGTCAAAGGGTCAGTGGTGAATCAATGGTGTGGATCACAACAACAAATATAACGATGAGCGCTAAGCCTTGAATGAGTCTCCTTTTATTAAAGCCTTTGAGAAAATATTCAAGACTCAAATGAACGTGGATGATGCCACTTGTCACTTAGATGCTCTTCCAAGGGAAAGTGAATATCAAAAAGCCTTTGTTGAGTGCGAAGCTACCACATATCAGCACAATGGGTCCCAAAGCTCAAAAGAGTCGAGAAAGCTAAAGAGTTTGCACAAAGAAGGGGAAGGAAGAGTCAAGTAGTTAATAGACATAGAAGCCTCCATGTGTCCATGCTTCGAGAGACTGCATGTTAAAGACAAATAGGAGTAACAGTTGAAATAGAATGAAAGAGACAGTTAGCAAAAATGATTGAAGTAAGCTCCAAGTTGCTCAGTTACAATGACATGTAGGTTTTGGATGTATAATTTGTGGCCATGTGGTTAGAATTTGAGCGAGTGGTAGTGATCCATGACAGATATTTTGGGCTATGAGTATTAGATCAAAGGATCAAAACAAGGGGAGAGATCACTAGAGATTCATCTAGATCAATAGAGAGTTTATGAGCTATTTTTTGAAGCATTTTACTACCTTAATAGGTGCCTTTCTTAAGGGATTGAATATTGTATTTTGTGCATTTTTCCTTATTACTTTGTTCTCCTATAAAACTATGAAGAGAGAGTGGTGTTTTGTGCAATTATAGTCTATTTCTAATTCTTGTTTCTCATTTTCTATTATGAGCCTTTTGTTAGCTTTCCATAAATAGTGAGATTGTTGATCATGTTATATGCTCTTTAATTTTGTCAGTGAATATTGTTAAAACTAATACTGTGATGTTGGGATAGATGATGATTCAGGTTATCTTTTCTGTTATGAGCCTTTGATTAGTCTATAGTCTATGCTAGAATTATTGATCATGCTTTATGCTCTTTAATATTTTTAGTGAATTTTTTTATTACTAGTTACTATGTTGTTTGGTAGAGGAATATAATCTTGGTGTATCACCTTAGTAGTTTAAGTACTTCTTTTATGCATTGTTTCTTTTCCCTTTACATCAAACTCTAAAGAAAAGAGCTAGCTTCTTTAAAATTTGAAGGTCTTTTCAAGGGTCAAGTCCTACATCTTTGAAACTTCCCACAAATTTGGTGATTAGTTGCAAAATTAAGCATCAAAAACACCCAATTACACTAGCAGGTGCATTTTCACTACTTTTCCAGAGCATGAAAACACTAACAACAAATGTTGTTAGTTGAAACTAAGGTTTGAGAGCTCAATTTTTGGTGATTGTTGGCTAAAAATTAGCACTACCAACACATCCGAAGGAGTGGATAACATCCTTAACCAAGTTCTTGGGCTCCCATATAGCGCAGATGACAAACCCACCACCCATTCTAGGCTCAAGAATGCCCTTCCCATTACAAGAAAGATGTTGATTTTTAGCCTAAATTCAGGCATGCATAAAACCAAAATTTTAAGTCATATGGAGGAACCATAAGATCTTTCATGTGCATGAGAAAGTCCTCTAATTGCACCCTGAATCTAGTCTAAAACACCTTTAAGAGTAATCTATGGTAAAAGTTGCAGTAAAGGGTCCTAAAATGCAACTTTTTGGCAGTGAAGAGACAACTTGTTGACCTTCAACTAACAACTTTGCCTCTAGGACTGGCAGGTGCAAATACACCACTTTGAGCATGTCTATATAGCAAATTACATGTGCTCTAATGACTATGACACCCACTTCTACCTGTAGGTGCATTTTTAATAATATTTCAGAGCATGAAAACACTGACAACAAATGTATTTGGAAGGCTATAAGAAGAAATAAACTTTTCATGAGCAATTGGTTAGGAGTGTAGAAATTCCAAATACTTTTAGTAAGCTTCTCTTAGCTTCAATAATATGAAATTATTTACTAATGGTGTCAACCACATGAAGGCTGAATCTGATTTGGCACCACTAACCTACAAAAAAATGTTAGTAAATAATTAAAGATGAAATTTATGCAATGAAAAAATTGATTACATCTACATTTTACAAGTCAACATACTTGTGCATTTCAATCCAATGAACCACTTGGATCTACTCTAATCTTGATAGTATCAAGAATAGCTTCGTGGTCTGACTCACAAACTTTTCATAGATTTTTGTTTCTTTGCCTCCCATGATATTTTTGCAATTAAATATTCGTTGCAAGAACCAAATTTGAATAGTGTAGAATCTTTCTGTGAGTTTCAAAGTCTTCAAACAACCATATATTTTAATTCTTTATATAATATAGTTGAAGCCAAGTTCCAGTGACTACCACAGACCTAGTGGGATAATCAATGTTTTATCCATCTACGATCGGGGAAGTCAATTTTTTCTAGTCGATTTTTTCTTTCCATAATAATTTGTTCCCTCTTCATTGTCCTCATCTGCAATAACTACAAAAATATGTCTTGCATTAAAAAAAAAAAAAAATTAATTTCATTATGAAGATAGATTATGAGAATAAATAGTACATAAAGATTAATCTTCTACCTGAATGTACTAGATCAGATATATGGTCAAAGTCATGTGATGATGTCATGTTTGTAAGTTGCAATGTTGGTGGAACCTGATATGTGTTAATTGAAATTAGAGGTTTGGAACTCCAGTCATCCACCCACTCTTATGACTCATACTCATTCCAAACAAAGTCCATGCATGCATAACAAAAGCATGCCAAGTGTCGCATATGAATAGTTCAAGAACCTACATTTTAGCTATGAAATGAGTGGAGCTCACTTGAACCTATTAGAGTCAACAATCCTCATAGTTTGCCAAGTTGTTTTCCTTTATTAACCAAAAATGTCTATGAACAATAGAATTTGCTTGAGCACCATGACATATATTCTCATTACACCAGTCAACCACAGTTTTTCCATCAATCAAATTAGCAACATAGTCATATTTTAACTCCTCCCTTGCAATGACTCTTTTTACACATGCTCTAGCACCATCATGCCTTTTCCATGGCCAACCTTAGTGAAACTCCAAATATGATCTACACCAGTGGTAATGTGCATCCTAATCAACCAATAAAACATCCATGAATTTTTGAATTGCGATGTGCAATTGTCTAACCAAATGTAATGTTGTTTGAAAATAATGTTCCTCTGAGACAACTATTCATAGAACTTCTCAAAACAACCTTGCACATACTCTATATAATGTGATCGATCATCATTGATATATAAATGATAATCCCTTAATATTTTTTTATCTTTCTCTATACTATCAAGTGCATGCATGAATGTTATATGCATGAATATGGCAATTTGTGTTGAGTTGTAATACTATGATTGAACTTCTATTTGTGGTTTGAATGTGTAATTTTCAGCAAAGTCGAGTACTAAAACAATAGAATCAAGTGGGAATGTGTCCTTTCTTAGTTTGAAATTTTCATCCAACCATTTAGCCTTATGTGTGTGCCTTGCATACTCATAAATAATTTTCTCCATGAATTCAACCATAAATTTTGAATTAGGTATCTCTTTCATAACAAGCTCACACCTTTTAGATTGTTTTCCATCTTTTAATTGATAAGTCACATATTTGTAATTTCTCTAACCAACTAATTCCTATCCAATTGCAGTTGTACACTCCTCATGGATACAATTTTTTAATTTTGGCAATCCACCATAATTGCTGCAATTTCCATCCAAACATGCTTTCTTATAAAAGAACTATCCATCTGGTCTTTCACAAAAAATATTTAAAATAAATTTCATAGCTAATTTTGATAGAAATTCTATGCCACACTCCTGAAAAATGTTGTTAGTATGCAAAGTATGATGAATATGGTGAAAAACATCATAGTGCATTGAAAATTCAACATGTTGCCTACAACAACAAGTGGTGCATGTGCAATTTATTTTTACATAAAAAGGTTTGGCCATCTCAAAAAAAAATTAACTAATAGCAATTTGTGGATGTTTTTCTAAAAACTTAGAGTACAATTGTGTTTGAATCATATCCAAGAAATGTTTCAGATGCAGTTCACAATTACAAGAACCAACTCTTCTTTTCACTACATCTCTTGCATTGGGTGAAACTCTTGTATTATCTTTCCAAAATTGTGCAAGTAAGTCTTTCAAAGCATCGACTATAGCCTTGTCCTTTCATGGAAGTCTACCAAAGAATGCCCAAAGCTATTTTGTATTAGGTTCATTAAGTCTTTCACGTCTTGCAATTGCTTTTATTAATGTTTTTCTATTTATATCAAGTGTTTGACTTGTTTTTGAAATCAATCATTTCCCCCTATTTTAGTGCAGTAAGTTGTCATTATATGTCAGACAACGTTACAATCTTTGTTGCATGATTTTAGGCCTACAATATGATATGCATCATGTAGATTTTCAATAATTTCATTATTTTCACTATCCATGTTAGATTTTCTTAGTCCTAATGTGTACATTATAGGTCTCATCTTAGTTAATTTCATTAAGGAAATAAACACTTGACATCTTTGACTATCATATTCCAATCTATGAAAGAAATTATCCCAAATTTATTGAGCCAATCTTCTTAAATGGCAATCAAACATTTTGTTATGCATTGGTTTCAAAATATTTTCATCAACTTCAATTAAGTACTTATCTTTTCTATGCACAATTCTTGGAGGTGTTGTTATTGGTGGAATCCATTGAGAGGGTGTTTCAAAATCATTATATGTTTCCATGAATTTTTTTTCATTGTTTGTTTCTTCATTATATGTTTCCATAAAATTTTCTTCATTGTTAATTTCATCATTATTTGAGTCCATTAAATTTTCTTCATTGTTTTTGGGTAAAGCATCATGCATAGGATCTTCATCAACAAAATCAAAAACTTTAAACTTTGAATGTGAATTTCCAACATTATCTAATCTTCTATTGTCAATTTCATCATAATTAAATTCATTATTGTGAATTTCACCATAATTCAATTCATTATTGAAAATTTCATCTTTATTCAATTGATTATTGTCAATTGCCTCATTATCTAAGGCATTTGGCCAATCAAGGTTAGTGTTTGTACCTTGTCTGGAATGAAATGCTTGCATCCATACCTTGTTTTTTCTCTCTCAACTCTTCTAATTGCTTCGATGTTTTTTTCTTCAACTTCTTCCTCTTCCCTGAATGTGAACCAAAGCCCATTTTGATAAAAATAACCAAGAAAGTACTTCAAATGTGGGGTCCAAAAAAAACTTGCAACCAAGAAATTATGCAGAGTATGTAGGGAATTTCTATGGGGTCAACAATCTCAATTAGAGATAAAAATAGAAGTCTAAAAGTGAGTTTTTGTTTTTACTTTAAGGAACGCGTACGTTTTATAGGAATGTATATGTGTTCTTATAATGCGTACATGTTCCTTGAAGTATAGGCACATATTATAAAAACAAGCAAAAATACTAATATTCAATGCATTTTTTCCACTATAATACTATAAAATTGTGCATAAATCTAACTAATATGATGCAATAATACTATCAAATGTTGCAATAACGCTATCATATCATGCAATAAGGATAAATATGATGCAATAAGACTCTCATATGATGCAATAAGGCTATCATATGATACAATAACACTCAATATGATGCAATAAGGCTCAATATGATGCATAAATCTCCAATACATGATGTAATAAGACTCTTGATATGACTATGAAGCAATAAGACTAATGAATGATGCAATAAAGATCAATATGTAAGACAAAATGAGCTAATTTTGCCCAAAATCCCATCATAGGTCCTTACAAAACTAGATGAATAATAGGTTCACAAATTGGCACTAATCAAATTCATGAATTTGTTCATTTGTGATGAAATCAGGGAACTTAGGTGTTGTGTTTGTTATAAAATTAGGATTTAGGGTTAGGGGTTTAGTGTAATGGGTTTGTACATGTGTATATGCCATGAAATTAGGGTTTATGGGAATTGTACATGTTTAAGTGATAAAATTAGGGTTTACAATCAACATGTCATGAAACATGACCTAATTTAGCCCTTTCAATCACATCATAGACTCCAATTTAGGTTTAATGGGTTGAAATTGGCCACATTTTCATTCATATTTGCATTTTGATTAAATTAGGGTCAATTAAGTCATACATGTTGCATCTATATTATACAATCAATTGGGCCATAAGTTTGGTTTAGGGGCTCAATTTTGCCCAAATCACATTCGTAATTAAATCAATCAACCAATTGATTCAATTCATGATAGATAGAATTGTACTTAATTTTATCCCAAATCATATATCATGATCTTATAGTTATGTCAAGAAGGGGTAAAAATTGGCCTCCCATGCCTTCTTGATTGAATTTCCCCTATAATTGAACCTTGTTGTGCCACATGTGTACCTCATACACCTAAAAGTGTTAAAGTTATCAGAGATGCATCAAGTCCTAGAAGTTTCAGAGTTGACAATGCCCCGAGAGGCCAAATCCAATTACAAATCACCATGTGTACCTCGTACATGCTCAGAAGTGTCAGCACTATTAGAGGTATCAGGTCCTAGAAGTGTTAAATAGATCTAACAAATACCTATGAGGCCTGATCCAATTAGATACATCACCACATGTGTATCTTTTATACACATATATTTGTGTTAGATATTTAATGGTCACTTGTCCTAGAAGCATCAAATTTATCAAAGCTACAGGATGCCCAATCCAATCAAAGATTTCCACATGTGTAGGTCTAGTACACCTAGAGAAGTGTTAGAGTTGTCAGATATGTACGTATTTGATACTTAGATATGTTCCATAACCGATCCAACCAATCCAACTAAGGCCTATTCAAAAATTTATCATACATACATATAAGCCAATAACGTTTAAAGATTGACATCGATCTAATCAACTCATGTCTTGTAAATTATTCACATGATGTGAGCCTCTAACTTGCCATTATTATACAAAATTTGTCATGTAGATCCCTTTAAGGTCCCATCCGAATTGAGCAAGCACCGAATGTTATTAGTTTTCTACATGTATGTATTCAAATTATTTATATCCCTCTACCTTGAATTACCTTTAGATCCCAAAGTACATTCATATTAAGTCTTCAACGTAGGAGAGAACATAATTCAGCGATGGACAAGCCTCAACCTCAAATCCCAAGCTAAAGCAAGAATTCTAAGACATGTACTACTTTATTGCAGTCCACATCATAAGGTTTAAGCTCATTACAATGAAATATGAACAAGACGATTGAAGATATATGTACAAAATACATAATCTTGAAACATTTGATGAGGGGGCACACACTGGTATTCAATTCTAATCAACCATTTATATGAGGTGAGCAATTCATCATCCACATTAATAATTATTGGTTCTTTCTGCTCAACATCATCCTTGAGGGGAAGCAGGTCTCAGATTTATGGGACATTGTCACAGGTTTAATTTATCTTGAATAAGTTCAGTTTGAGCTAGGGTAAATTATACATATGTCTTACTTGGTCAATTTTAGGTCTATGCCATCCCTTAATGGTTTTGAACAATGTCCCTAGTGCATTTAGAGATTTTCTAAGCTATGCATTCATCATTACATGTATGACCTCTTAAAACCACATCATCAATAATAGATACATGTGACCATTTCAAGTTTATTGAGCTCAAAACCACATATTATACAAAACAAAACATGTACCCAACTTGACCAAAATATTTAAGAAAAACATGTACATACCTTGTACCCATCATCCTACTTTTGTATTTTACCATCCCAATTATATAGTAAGGTATAAAACTCTATAGTATTGATAAGCACCAAGTGTTGTCTAGATTGTTTTTTATCTTGCAATTATTGCATCCATGGTGTGGCTAGGACTAGTCCCATGTCAAAGACACACTCTTCAGATGATGTGGGAATGGATGGAGTGGTTGATGGTTATCCCATGTGTGATGGAGGGGTAGATGAAGGAGGTGCACAGAATGGAGGATTGACCATATTTTCACAAGAGATCTTAATTTTAGGCAAAATTTGAATACATTATGGGAATCAAGTGAATAATTTTAACAATATAAGACTCTTATTAGACTTTCAATTAGGACCTCAAAATGCATCTATTGAATTAGATGCACTAAGTGATCTTGGATAATTTATTCAACATATTTTATAAATGTTTTTGGGACAATCCAAGCCATGATTCACAGGTATTGGGCTTCATTAGATAGCAATATTGAAATAGATGTCCAAGAGATGCATTGCTACACCAATGGATCAATTCTTATTTCTACTTACACAAGATTATCTAACGCTTTTACCACTTACACAAATTAGTTCAAATTTTATAAATAAAGGTGTTTGGTCAAAGATATCAAATAAACAACAAAAGGGTAAGATAGGATTTTAGGCAAGTGGGATAATATCAATAAGAAATACAAAATTTAAGGGCAAGTTGGATTTTAGGCAAGTAAGGTGGTAAGATATATCCTTACCCTACTAGGGAAAATGCCCCAATAGTTGTGCATGTTTCAATTGTCGAACAAGGTTTTTGTTAATGTTGATGCTTAAAATTGTGCTTGATTCTAATCAACAACAATGGGAAGTTTCAAGCTGTGGAACATTGCGGCTTGAAACAACCTCCAGATTTTAGAGAAGCTGGTCTCTTCTTTTGTATCAAGTGTTTGGGGGAAAAGGGATAGAAAATTAAACAAAAACGCAATGCAGGAAATGAAACCTATCTATGGTGATGCGCCTGAGTGTAATCCTAGTCCTAACCCTGAGCACAGTGAAACTATATGTAGGATTCATTTACATTTAAGAGCAAACAAATGCATGATCAATGTAAAAGATTAAAATAATAGAAATAGAGGCTCATAATGGAGGCTTCTTTTGCTGAGATACATAAAAACAAAGGCATAGAGTTCAATCTTCTTATAAGAATCTTCCAATCACATAAGAGGCATAGAAACACATACAGTTATGTAAATCTTCCAACTTAAGAAAATGAGACAAAAGCAAATGACATTCATGATCACAACTCTATAAAATCTACAGTATAGACTAATTTTGCAAATGACACAGGTAATATCAACCAAGGCATAGAGTTCAATCTTCTTAATTCATTCAGCCACATAAAAGGCACAGAAACATGCACAGTTACATTAACTTTACAACTCAAGAAAATGAGACAAAAGCAAATGATATTACTTAGTCACAAAACTCTAGAAAGTCTAAACTATAAAAATTCCCCCTATATTTAGAAATTCTCCCCCCTTTGCACGATAATGGATCCCTTATTTTATAGCCTCGGATGCCTCCTTCCATCATCCCCTTTCCTGCGCAATTCTACTCTGCTCTTAACTCATAGGGGACAAACAGACAATGCTTTCAATGCCTTGGATGTATCCTGGTCTTATCAGGAAGGGCCATGCTAGAGCGGGGTGGCTGCCCTAACTACGGCATGTCGATTCATGACTAGTACCTCCTTTCATGCCTGAATTTCCTCATTCCATCACCTGCTTAGCTGCTCAACTGTCCATTCTGCCTCCGCTTATAGGGGACAAATAGATGACCCTTTTAATGTTTGCAGGCCCCAAAAATCTACCCCGTGAACTATTCCATATACTAGAATTAACTCCAAGTGAGTTTCCCTCTAGATGGATCACGCATTCCCAAATTTATGGCCCAATACTGAACTCTAACTGAGCTAGAAGTGCCTATACGGGACCCTCTATTTTGTTGAAATGGAAAAGAACACTTAGTCTATTCCCTAAAGATCTTCTTATTTCTTGGGAAAAATTAGAGGATGACACTTGGTGGCTTCTGCCTGATTTATCAGAGACACGCGGCATTTTCCGCTTCCTCTACATCCTGCCTGTAGAAATATTCAGGATGCATATTATGCTCCCACAGATGGTGACACTTGGTAGCTTCTGTAGACCTTTGAAATAAAACTCGAGACCCACCATGATCTTTATTCAGCAATGAAACTTGAAGATGATCTCTCAGATGTTGACACAGGGAGGCTTTCAAAGCTTCGAGGAAGATACGTGGCGTCTTCTGCTGCTTTAGCTAAGTGTATGTGGCGGCTTTCGCTTCACTTGGGAATGGAGTAGAAAGGGGCTCAAAAAGTGACATTTGGTGGCCTCCACTCATCTTCGACACTTTAAACAAAATGAAACAAATGCCCTATTGCCTTCCAAAAGGGTGCTTGACCCCTTTAGTTTTTGGGACACTCCCTTGAACTGCCTGTTGAACCAAAATTGGTTCAAGGGTTCAACGGTTTAACACTGCGTGCCATTTACACATTAACTGAGGTATTAAACCAAAAAACATTGAACCAAGGCATTGAACTGAGAACATTGAACCAAGGCATTGAACCCAGGCATTGAACTGACTATCTCTCAGATGTTGACACGTGGTGACTTTCGCTTTTCTTTGAAAAAGTAGTCTAGGGCCTTCTGTGACTGCCATCTGGCACTTTCCGCTTCTTCCTGCTACTTAGAATGAAATGCGGGAGCTGATATGAGACATGGATGCCGAGACATGGTGCATTCCACTGAGTTGCTATAAGATACATGGCACGTTCTGTGGCTCTTTAGAAAGTTAGGAAAGGTGCTCCAGATGACTCCACTTGGCTAGAACTCGTGCTCAGACTACGCCACCTAGTAGCTTCCACTGTTCTTTGATACTTAGATGGAAAATGAATTAAAAATAAACAAACCCACGCTCTGTTTCAAAACTTCTGCCGCCACGACCAAGGTATGCAGGAACAAAACTACAGTGTGTGACTGAGAGTTGGAATACAATGTAGAGTAAAAACTTTACTCTATAGTTACTTGTGACCCCCAGGACTTTTGAGCCTACTCAAAAATAAAACTCCACCTTCTGCTAGATCAAAATTGTGAAATTTATAGCTTCACAAGAGCCATTTACATGTGTTTGAAACACTTATTTTAAAAATAAAAGCGGGAAAACAATGAAAAAACAATGCAAGAAAGGGAAAAATTTTTAACTATAATACATTAGAGACCCAAGTCAATTGAAATGTTTCAAATAGATTCCATTTACAAGAATCTCTTCAAGTTCTCCTTCCATCGACTCTAGCTCGAATGAATTCTTCTGCTTGCAAACGCGAATTTTATACAAGCCAGTCCATAATGCTTCAAATTTGGTATGCTGACCCAGCTTGGTGGCCCTTGCATCCCATTTCAAAACAATTGAGCCTACTTCAAAATTAGGATTCGAAGTCCTTTTATCAAAACAGTCATTAACCATTCCCTGATGCGTAATCAATGAATCATGTGCTATATCCCTCTTTTCCTGAACTTCCAAAAGTCCTGCGAGTCTGACCTATATGTGGCCATTTTCTTCAATTTCAATTTGTTTGATTAGCTGGAGAGTAGGGATTTCCAAGCTTAGGGGAATCACAGTAGACTTTCCATATACCAATTCATATGGAGACATTTTGATCACCTGCTTAGGCATGATTCTATCAGCCCATAGTGCTAGATTAAGCACTTTATGCCACTCTTTGTGATGATCAACCCCTACCCTTTTGATGAGTCTTATCAGGTTCTTGTTAGTTGATTCTGCCAGACCATTACCTTGAGGGTAATAGTTAGATGAAGTTTTCAGATATATTCCATGTTTCAAGGCAAAGTCAGATACTTTAGACCCCAAGAATACTTTAGCATTATCTGAAATTATGGTATGAGGAGCCCCAAAGTGAGTAGTGATACTCCCTAGAAAATCTAAGATTACATTCTCTGTTGCTTCCTTAAGTGGGACTACCTCAGTCCATCTGGTAAAATAGTCTGTGGCAGTTAATATTTATTTCTGACCCATACTGGACACTGAATTTATCATTCCAATGATGTCAAGACCCCATTGAGCAAAAGGTTCATCCACGATTATAGGGCTAAGGGCCATGGCTGCATTCCTCCTCATCCCCATATAATATTGGCAAGATTGACATTTTCTAACCAGCTGATGACAGTCTGAAAATAAAGTAGGCCAGAAATATCCTGCCTCACTTATCTTTATGGCTGTGGTCTTTGTAAAAAAATGCCCTCCTAATATTCCATGATGCATTTCGGGTAGTATTCTCTCAGCTTCAGCCTGTTCTAAACATCTTAACAATTTTCCATCAGAATTTCTTCTAAAAAGGACCTGTTCAATTAAAACAAAATAAACTCCCTGTATCCTATAATATCTTCTCTTATTTTGAGGGAGTCGTCTCGGATAAATCCCATTTTTCATAAAAAGAATCCTACTTGTGACCCAAGATTTCTGATCATCCTCTTGTAATTTTAGCACCATCTTTGTCTCTCCTTCTGAATCTGCTTCCTCAGGTAACATCTTTTCAAGCTCTTGGGTTATATATTGGCACAGACCCCTACCTCTGACTAGCTTGGTGGGTCTGACCTCTATATCATATTCAAGGATCTTAATGATCCAATTGGCTCTCTTCTCAGTAATTTCCCCTTCCATGATGTATTCCCTGACACTTGGGTGAGCTACAAGTATCAAAATTTTGTTCCCTGATATCATATGCCTGAATTTTTTGAGGGTTTTTACCATGGCATAGGCTTGTCTTTCCAAAAAATTGTACCTGGTCTCATAATCCCTGAGAGTTCTTGAGAAAAAGGCTATAGGGTGTTCTCCCTCTAGCCTATCATCCTTTTGCATCAAGACAACAACAATACTTGACTCTCCTCCATAGACATACATTACGAAGAGTTCGAAAAAAAATTGGGTTTTTAAGCATTGGGGCCATTGAGATAGCCTTCTTGACCTCTTCAAAGGCTTGCCTTCCTTCTGTAGTCCATTTGAAGACCAGGTCTTTCTTTAACAAGAGTGTCATTGGCCTCACCAAGCCTGCAAAATCAGATATGAATTTACTGACAAAATTGATCTTCCTTAAAAAGGACTACACTGTCTTTTTATTTACTGAAAGAGGTAGGTTCATTATAGATGTGATTCTCTTGGGATCTATAGAAACTCCTTCTTTAGATACTACATGTCCCAACAATTTTCCCTGAGGTACATCAAATATGTATTTCTTGGGATTCAATGATATCCCAAAATCCTGACATTTGTTGAAGACAGATTCTAAATGATCAAAATGATCATCAGCATTTTTTGAAAAAAATAGTGACGTCATCCAGATAGACTAGGATGATCTTATTTATAAGCTCCCCAAACGCTATATCCATAGCTCTTTGGAAGGTGGCCCCTGCATTTGATAGACCAAAAGGCATCTTAGCATATGCAAATGTTCCCCATTTGGTAGTAAAAGCAGTCTTGTACTGGGCTTCTTCAGCTAGCCAAATTTGATTGTATCCAGAGAAACCATCTAGTAAAGAAAATCTCTCTGACCTAGCCACAATTTTTAGGATTTGTTCCATGGAGGGCAAGGGATAGTGGTCTTTTAGAGATGCTCTATTTAGATCTCTGAAATCTACACACAGTCTTACATCTCCATTCTTTTTCCTAACTAGGACTAGATTTGATACTCAGGTTGAGTGCTTGATTGGAAATATTATTTTGGAATCTAAAAGCTTCTGCAACTCATCTATCATTAGAGGCTCAATCCTTGGATTTACTGGCCTCTGTTTCTATCTGATGGGCTTAGACCCTTCAGTCAATTATATTATGTGTTGGATAATGTCTCTATTGTATCCATGAAAGTCTTCATAGCTCCAAGCTATGACTCTATCCTATCTCTAGCACAAGTCAATTAGCCTTTCCTTCTCTTCTTGAGTTGCAGTATTCCCAACTTTTAGCCTTTTTCCGTCACTCACCTCTATCTCAGAATAGTTTGTTTTGTCTACCTAGAACCTTTTCTTCTCCAGGCTTACATCCTCTGGGTCAAACAAGTTTTCTAAGGTGATCAATCCCTTGGGGAGCTTATTAGTCATCAATTGTATAATTTGATCACCATATGCCTCTTCAATTTTGGTTTGCAATTGATCAGCAAACTCATCTAATTGTCGTAAGAAAGAGACTACATGGGCATCATTTTCAAATACTTGCCAATTTTCATCATTGTCTGGAATGGTCGACCTCACTATAATTTTTATTGACTCATTGTTAACCAATAGGCCAGTTGCTAGGTTAAACTGTGACCCAATCTGGGCCATCCTATCAGCCTCAAAGTTTTGACTTCTAGGGATTATCTCAATATTGAAAGCTTCAAAATATTCTATCAAATCCTAAATTCTATGCCTGTAGGATCTCATTCTCACATTCTTGGTTGCTAGCTTTTTCCTAATTTACTTTACTACTAATTCTAAATCTCCTTTTACTTTTAGATTCTTAATTCCTTTTTTCTTGGCTAACAAGAGCCCATGTACTAAAGATTCATACTCAGCATCATTATTAGTGCAAGCAAATTGGAATCAGATGGCCCTTAAAATTTTATCACCATTTGGAGAAGTACGACAAATTCCTGCTCCAGCACCATGTTTACTTCTAGCCCCATCAAAATTCAAGGTCCAAATCTCTGAATCTTGAGCAGTAGGTGCCTCTTCCCTTATAACATTTGGGATTGCCTAGTCCTCATCAAAAATGATGTATGTGCCCAAACTAGTAGAGTCATAGTTCCCATACGGGTCGCTATGCATCATAGCCAACAACTGGCTATTTTCTTCTTCTTGATCATGCTCAGTCCAGTCGCCTAGCTCTTCAACAAAAAACCTTTCTTCTTTATTTAACATGGCATGATTTGCTTCTAATCTTGTTGTTGGTTCATTGGTGATATGGTCTTTGGACAGTGGTTCAGAAAGAATTTTCATCTTCGAACTATATCTGGTTCTCAAGATGAGGTGAGACTAGTCAAGAGACATATATCCTCCTATTTTTGCTATAAAGTCTCTGGATAAACATAAACCAAAGACAGGAGGTATATCTATGACAACTATATCTTGGTTGAAAATTATGTTGGGACATGTGTATGATTGCAATGGGAGTTGTTTGATTCTCCCTACAGTTTGTACTGTTTTGCCATCTAGCTGCATAACTCCTTTTGTAAGGGGTTCATATTTTATTTTCAAAGCATCAGCTATTCATTTGGGCATCACAGTTGTACTAGCTCCTGAATCTATTAATGCATTATGCAAGAGTTTCTTTCCAACTATCAGAGTCAAATAGAAAGGCTCTGGCTTGGATTTACTTACTTGTGTTGCATCATTCACAAAGGTTGTTGTCTGATGAGGAACTGTATCTTTGAGATTTTCTTTTTCAACATGTCCTTTGGTGATAGTACCTTTGGGCACTGCTTGGCCTTGCAGAGCTTCTTGTAGCAGTGTCTTCTATTCAGGGATAACCAAAATATCCCATGTTGACACTTGTGTTGGAGTCTTCTTCAATTGATCCACTACATTGATTGGTCCCAAAGACTGAGTCTTTTGGACATAAGGATACCTCGCTCTTTCTTGAATCTGGGTAGGAATCTCCTGATCTTGCACTAGCTGAGGCACTTCTTGTCTAACAGTAGCATTTCTTTGCCCTTGAGATGGAGGATTATTCTTGACTTGACCACTTACAATCTCAGGTTGTTCCACCATTCTCTTCTTTGATCTGGTGTAATAATCAGATTGCACCACTGGCCTTTGGGAGGTAGATGCTTCGTTCAAGAAAACTGCTTTGCATCTTCAACCCATGAGAACAAAGCATGTTCCGGGGCTATTTCTTCCTCTTGTTGCAAGGACATTCCTTGCATCTGAGCCACTAGAACTAAATTCTACATACTAGGAGACTGGTAGGCTTGATTGTTGCTGGTACTGGCAAACTGACCATCCATTCTTCTCTGCTCAGCCACCCTTTGTTGTAGATTACCCCTAGGACAATCTCTGGGCGTATGAGCATCGTTGCAAGGGAAACACCAAGCATTAGTATCATCCACATAATTATTCTATCCTGGAACCATCTTCCTATTTGAGTTGGGAGGAATGGTCTGTGAGGGTGTGGGAATTGCAACTAATTGATTCACTAGCTGATGGTTAGCTTGTTTTAGAAGACCTTGATATTGGTTTGGTTGGGACAAAAACCTATTTCTTTGATAGCCTTGATAAGGGGGCTTAGGGAAAGTATTTTGCTGCCTCTTTATATTAATCAGCTCATTGGAAAATGCCCTCAGGATATTCTTGATATCATCCATCTCAGATGACTGAGTAGGGACAGGTTCTTTCATGGATGATTGAGGGTAAGTGTACATAGACACAAGTGGGCTTATATCTTTAGGAACTTCTTGAGGTAAGGGCAAGGAAATCTCTGGGAACATAGGCATGGGAGGCCTTGGAGGTAACTTCTTAGCATCTATTAAATGATTCTCAACTCTGACTGCATATTCATAAGACCCTGGCAAAGTGTGTCCTCCTAGTGACTGAATCATAACAGCTATGTCTAAATTCAAAGCCTTGAGATAAAATACTATGGCCATACCAGGTGGTGGTTTAGCTGTAGTAGGGATTCTGTCCCATGTTTTCTAGAATTTGGTGTTGAAGTCATTAATGTCCTCCTATGGTCCCCTTTGAATGGTGATTAGCTGTTGTAACAAAGAAGACTTATCACCCTTCTTTGCAAATCTTTCAAAGAACATATCTCCGAGCTGGTCCCATGTAGAAATGGTATTTGGGGTCAAAGACCGACACCATTCTAAAGCCTTCCCCTTAAAAGAAGCTGCTAATAACCTTATGGCCACATTTTACTGTGTGACAACATGTATGGCACAAACATATGATACATCTTGAAGATGTTTCGTAGGCATTTTAGAGTCCTACCCACTGAATTTGGGCAGAGCTTTTAGAGCATTCACTGGGATAGGATCCCAAACAGCTGGTGGTGTTGGGAGGATTAAGGAACTGCCAGTGTTCTAGCTTGCATAATTTTGTGGAGGTACAGGGGCTCCCATATTTAGTATTGGTGCAAATTGGTTAGCTCTTCTCCTTGGACTTGTTACCAAAGGTGGCAAAAAAATACCTGGATTTGTAGCAGATTGTGATCTAGTGACTGGTCCACAGCTCTGACTCCTCGTAGCTCTCTGGTTCATACGGTCTTGAAAAAAACTTCAAGACTAGTCCCACGGGGTGTGCCAAAAACTATTGATGCTTAAAATTGCGCTTGATTCTAATAAAAAACAATGGGAAGTTTCAAGCTGTGGGACATTGCAGCTTGAAACAACCTCCAGATTTTAGAGAAGTTGGTCTCTTCTTTTGTATCAAGTGTTTGGGGGAAAAGGGATAGAAAATTAAATAGAATTACAATGCAGGAAATGAAACCTATCTATGGCGATGCGCCTGAGTGTAATCCTAGTCCTAACCCTGAGCACAGTGAAACTATATGTAGGATTCATTTACATTTAAGAGAAAACAAGTGCATGATCAATGTAAAAAATTAAAATAATAAAAATAAAGGCTCATAACGGAGGCTTATTTTGCTGAGATACATAAAATGTCAACAAAGGCATAAAGTTCAATCTTCTTATAAGAATCTTCCAATCACATAAGAGGAGCAGAAACATGTACAGTTATGTAAATCTTCCAACTTAAGAAAATGAGACAAAAGCAAATGACATTCATAATCACAACTCTAGAAAATCTATAGTATAGACTACTTTTGCAAATGACACAAGTAATATCAACCAAGGCATAGAGTTCAATCTTCTTAATTCATTCAACCACATAAAAAGCAGAGAAACATGCACAGTTACATTAACTTTACAACTCAAGAAAATGAGACAAAAGCAAATGATATTACTTAGTCACAAAACTCTAGAAAGTCTAAACTATAGAAAGTCCCCCTATATTTAGAAATTCTCCCCCCCTTGGCACGATAATGGATCCCTTCTTTTATAGCCTCGGATGCCTCCTTCTATCATCCCCTTTCTCGCGCAATTCTACTGTACTCTTAACTCACAGGGGACAAACAGATGGTGCTTTCAATGCCTTGGATGTATCCTGGTCTTATCAGGAAGGGCCATGCTAGAGCGGGGCGGCTGCCCTGACTGCGGCATGTCGATTCATGACTAGTACCTCCTTCTACGCCTAAATTTCCTCATTCCATTACCTGCTTAGCCGCTCAACTGTCCATTCTACCGCTGCTTATAAGGGACAAACAGACGACCCTTTTAATGTTTGCAGGCCTCAAAAATCTACCCAATGAACTGTTCCATCTACTAGAATTAACCCCAGCTGAGTTTCCCTCTAGATTGATCACGCGTTCCCAAATTTACGGCCCAATACTGAACTCTAACTAAGCTGGAAGTGCCTATACATGACCCTCTGTTCTGTTGAAACAAAAAAGAACACAGTCTATTCCCTGAAGATCTTATTTCTTGGGAAAAACTAGAAGATGACACTTGGCAGCTTCTGCCTAATTTATCAGAGACACGCGGCATTTTCCACTTCCTCTACATCCTGCCTGTATAAATATTCAGGGCACATATTAGGCTTCCACAGATGGTGACACTTGGCGGCTTCTACAAACCTTTGAAATAAAACCCGGGACCCACCACGATCTTTATTCAGCAATGAAACTTGAATATGATCTCTCAGACGTTGACACGTGGAGGCTTTCACGGCTTCGGGAAAGATACGTGGCATCTTCTACTACTTTAGCTAAGGGTATGTGGCAGCTTCTGCTTCACTTGGGAATGGAGTAGAAAGGGGCTCAGAAAGTGACATTTGGCGGCCTCCGCTCATCTTCGGCACTTTAAACAAAACAAAACAAATGCCCTATTGCCTTCCAAAAGGGTGCTTGACCCCTTTGATTTTTGGGACACTTCCTTGAACCACCCGTTGAACTAAAATTGGTTCAAGGGTTCAAGGGTTCAATAGTTCAACACTGCACCCATTTACACGTTAACCGAGGTATTGAACCAAAAAATGTTGAACCAAGGCATTGAATCGAGAATGTTGAACCAAGGCATTGAACCGAGAATGTTGAACCAAGGCATTGAACCGACTGTCTCTCGGATGCCGACACGTGGTGACTTCCACTTTTCTATGAAAAAGTAGTCTAGGGCCTTTCGCGACTGCCATCTGGCGCTTTTCGCTTCTTCCTGCTACTTAGCTTGTTGAAAACCTTTGCCGAGAAATAGAATGAAATGCGGGTGCCGATATGAGACGCGAATGCCGACACGTGGTGCATTCTGCTGAGTTGCTATAAGATACGTGGCACGTTCCACGACTCTTTTGAAAGTTAGGGAAGGTGCTCTGAACGACTCCACTTGGCCAGAACCCATGCTCGAACTATGCCACTTGGCAGCTTCCATTGTTCTTTGATACTTAGATGGAAAATGAATTAAAAATAAACAAATCCGCACTCTGTTTCAAAACTTCTTCTGCCACGACCAAGGTATGCAGGAACAAAACTGCAGTGCGCGACTGAGAATTGGAATACAACGTAGAGTAAAAACTTTACTCTATAGTTAACATATATTCTATTGATGAAACATATTGGTGTATATAAATATTAAAGTGCACTAGAAGCTGAACATGTAATATCTAATATTTGTTCAACATTTATTCTATAAAATTAAAAGTAACCAATCACATCTTGACAAGTAGGAGTCAAGTATTAATACTCTAATGCACAATGATTGGTACTCTAAAGGTTAAGTTTTGATCATAGGTTTAAAAAATGCATTTTATGATCTCTCATGATAAAATCAATTATATTGTAAAATGTATACTGTGTTAGACCTTGAAACCTTACTTATAAGTAGTTAATATGACATATTTAAATAGGTAAAAATTTCAAAGTCTAATGCGATGTCATGGCACCTTAATTCACTGTCCAAAGCTAATGGGACCTTTCCCCTATAAGAAACACAAAATTTGACATTTCCCCTATAAGGATGCATGGCTAATGGGACCTTTCCCCTATAAAAAAATGGAATTTTTTTGTTTCATTTTATGTCAAATTAACGTGTACGCATTATACAACACGTACGTATTATATATTGCATTATATAATGCATACGTGTTATACAATGCATACAACACATATGTGTTGTATAATGCGTACACGTTATTTGAATTTGAATTTAAAAATGAGCCTTTTGGATCATAAATGGCTTGGATTTCTGAGCCAAAGGCTTGAGACTGCATTTATAGTCGAGATTGAGAGTTTTAGGAAAAACCAACAAATTTCAAATTCAATCGCCAAATACGCTATGGATTTCAACATCAAAATTCAAAACATTATTACCATTACGACAAGCACGTTGTCCTCTTTCTAAATATATGATTTTTATAATTTTTGGACTATCTTAAGGGTTCAAACTATATTTATTTCTAAAACCACCTTTTTTAGGCGACTACATGTCATACCCATACATGCCTATTCATGTTTATCTAATTTGTTTTTCATTGATCCAAGTGCAAAATAAATTATATGATAACAAACTAGGCCTAATTCTACACACATTAAAAAAATCAATTTTTGGCTTTTTTTAGGTAGTTAGGGTGGGCTGCATGGCCGACGATCTATTTTTTATTAGTTTTCAAGATCTACTTAATTGCAATATATATATATATATATATATATATATATATATATATATATATATATATATATTGAAAAAATATCAAAAAAAGTTCGTAACACACTAGATGATTTTATCTAAATATTCACCAAAGGTTTTCTAATAATATTTAATGATGCTAAAAAAATGGTGGGCCACAAGACCATCTATATACTATGTTTTGTTAAAAAAAAGAGGAGGTCCTCTTCAAATTTTAGATGTTTGACCTATTTATACATAACCATTTTTCAAAAAAATAATTTTTTAGAAACTAGACTTGAAATGCTACAATTCATGTTTTCATACCATCTTCAAATTTTGAGTGTAGCCATCTCTAATTATTTGTAGAAGTTCAAATTTTTAAAATTTCAGAAAAATCATGTCCACGTATAGGCCCTTTTTGGTCCCCTAAGTTAGTGCACTTACCCACAATTGTCATCCTTGGGAGATGCTCAATAAACATTGGAATACTAAAATTTCCCCTCATTTTGGAATAGGAGGTTCCAAACTATTTAGTCAGTTGTGGTGGAACCAAAACAATTCATTTTTGCATAGTGCATAAGATTCCCTCTCCTAGATACCCTGTTTATGGTTATTTTGAGTCTCTACAACACATATTTTGGTTATGTATGAGAGCTTAAGACGTTTGGTAATGGATTCATTCCCTTTTTAATCCTTTTAGGGTACCTCTCTCTTATTTTTCCTCTCTGAAAAAACATGAATGCAACTACATTTAATGAAGATTGCTTAGACATAATTTTTTTTTTGCTAACAAAATATTTCTTTTATCTAAAATAACGCTACATATTCAAGTGTAGGCTGATAAAGTTACCCTCGAGGTTGAATATCTTCTTACTCTTATGGACCATTAAGGTAACACCCTTTGCTCAGCGAGTGGAGTGCCCCCAAAGGCTCATGATTTCTAGAATAGAGAGAAATAAAAAAAAGGAAAAAAGATGGTTAGAGCATACCTAATAAGGGGAGGTTGGGGAGACAAACTTGATAAATAGACCATCTTTTATGGTGTTGGTTGTACCTATTGTTTAATGTTCATTGTTGATCCTTTTATATAATATTATTGATGTCACTATGTAATAGATATATTATAGTTTTAATTCTTTATTTATTTTTTACTTGATATTTTTTGGTTGTTGATTTAGAATATACTCTCATACCACCTATCTTTTAAAAATGTACAGTATTTATTTTGGAAAAAATTATAATTATTAAATAATTAATTATAATTATATAAATAATTATAATTTTTTAAAAATGTACAGTATTTATTTTAGAAAAAATTATAATTATTAAATAATTAATTATAATTATAATTTAAAAAAAAATAAATACTGTACATTTTTAAAAAATATATGATACGAAAATATACTACAGAAAATTATATATATATATATATATATAACTAAATAAAAAGATTCAAAGACTTCAGCACACTCGCATTCATCATTAAATAAAAACTAATGCGTTTCATGACATAATGACTATTAAACATCAAATTTGGGCTAAAATAGTATTGATTATTCTCCCACTTTTTTCCCTCAATAAAGCTCTGTATCCTGCTTACATGTGACCTGACATATTCCACCGCACAGGAGACGCCTTTTGGGAAAAGATTAAGAAATGGCAAAAATTGGAGAAGAATATTGATGGCAGTTTTGCAGACAGAAAAGAATGCAACAACCAAAAAAAATTCTAGGTGGACAGCCAAACACATTAAACCAACCCAAGCGCAAAATGTCAATCGGGAAGCCAAAGGGTTACCTGAAATTAAAATTGTAGGGTTAGTCAAATGAAGGGATAATTTCTCCATCACTTTCAAACTTGCGTTTTCACACTAAATGCCTTGCATAGAACTCTGTGTACACATATATGCCTTTCTATAATGGGGATGCTTCTTGTTTAGTTTTGTTGCTTAGACCCAAAACATTAAACCCTATTACCATTCGATTCATGTGGAGATTAATACGTCAGATTGCAAGTGATTACTGATTTGATGATTTTTTTATTTTTTAAATAATATTGCAACACTAAGGAACCAACACATTAAACTTAAATTTTAAGATATCTTTATATCTAATTGTCTAAAACTTTTTCTCTCACTAAATATTTTTGTTTAAACTGACATCCTAAAGCTCTATCAGTCTAAAGATTTGTTTTGCTGTCATGTTCTATTTTATTTATATTTCGTATTTATCGCGTAGAATTAAAAAAGGAGGAAGAGATACTTGGCTACAACTCTTACCTCCAAAAGCTTTCTCCTGGCATTTCCAGACCAACAATATCCTCCCAAGAAACATTAGGCACCTACACAACCTGACCCATGGTTGCCAATGACAATGAAACGAAAATGAAGATTCCGAATGAATGTTTGAATAACTATCAATGGCTACGAAAATATAATCTAGATTCAGGTAGTTTCCCTTATTGTAAGTGATAAAAGTACTCATTTACAAGGGTTGTTGCATCTTCCAAGTCCAATCACATCCATTTTATCCTAATGCACTGTAGTGCAGTCCAGTCCAGCCTCAGTGCAAACAGCTGCAAGATCGGCCCCAACATAACCATGAATCATATCCTTTGCAACACATTACAAATCAACATGCAGCATTGTTGAAATAGAAATTATATAACTACCTACAGTATTTTGGCAACCTGCTATAAATGTTCCAACCATCATAAATGCAGTTGCACGAGACATACATCTTCAGCAAGCTTCATGTTCATTGTGTGGATACGAAACATCCCCAATTGACCAATTTCATCTGCAACCCCAAAGTCAATCTCACGGTTAAACCAGCCAAACCTCCTGAGAGCAGGATCAGTACTGCTAGGACTATTGCTTGCTCCATGACAATGACACAAGCTCGGGATTTCAGGCCATCCATCAATGTCAAAAGTTGAGATACATAGATATAGGGCCACATCTTATCTCTTTCGTCGAGGGCCAGGGACCCGCATTTGTTTTGTCCCTCTTTGGAGCTATGGAGTTGATCTTGTCGATAAAAAGGATAGAAGGATCATTAATTAAAGAAAAGAAGGATCCTGTCACATTTGTAGCTACCCTAATAATCCAGCTTTTTTCCAGAGTCAGGAATATCATAAAGAAAAACACTCTTTGAGGGGGCTTAACATCAATAGATTTGAAACGCTGTGGATGCGTAATGGGCAGTACAATTTTCTCCCTGATTTGTGCCATTTGCTTCCTTAGATGATGTAATCGATCATTAAATGACTGAATAATTCATTATTAGTGGGTTGTAATTGTTGTAGTGGGTTGTACATTTCATCTCCTTCATTCTAGTGTGCTTAATTTACAGGAGCAGAGGTAGGTAGTTTTACATCGTTAGACCATCAACATCATCATAGCCAATTTCATTTAAGCTTCCAAACAAGTATCCCCACGTTTAAGTAGCAAAAAAATTCAAATAAGTACCCCCAAGTTTTGAAATTCATACAACAGTATCCAAAAGCCCTATTTTAGGCGGAAGAGGTAAACTTACTTTTCAAATACACTTCAAACAGGTTGCCTGTGATTCCCTCGAATAGCTAGAATATGAACTCGTTTGCCATACTTAACATCTGGGCACCGATGAACAGAGAGCAGACCCTCCCTCAGGTTCGTCCAAACAACTTTGTTCATTCTGATCTTGTGCGTGCTCTTCACAGAATTTTATGCTTTCACTTTTTACCCTGCAATGTTAGAATATATTAATGACTTGGATTTCCTCCTCTAATGATAATAATAGTAATAATAGAGGAGGTAAGAAACAAAAGTTTAAGCTGCTGAACAATAACATACACCCAAACTTGAAGGTGATATTGAATAAGTGACAATATATTTTGAATGCAGGGCAAGGAAGAAAGAAAAACCATGCCTGAAATAGCTGCAGAATGTCCATTGTTTTTGAATTAAGAGATACAAGTGAGTTGTCATCATTTATAGCCTCCTACACAACTAAACGATTTGGAAACTTCTTTGCGATCCCCAGTGCTAAATTCTCTTTCTTTGCCCCCTTCCTGGAATAGCATTAGCAATGACACCATTTAGGAAAGAATAGAGAAAGCAACCTCCAAAAAATATTTCATCTGATTTTGAGGCAATGAGGCAGAGCAACACAGGCCATGTCCCATTACGCAAGGCAACCATGTTTCCCCATTACCCAGCACCAGCCATATTTTAGGCAGATCAATCCGTTAGGAGTTGGTAGTTTTGGATCTGTTTATAGAGGGATTCTGGACTATTGTTATAAATATTTCTATTAAAGTTCTCAATTTACCATGCAGAGAGAAAAAAATGCAATGTATTAAAAAGAGTTAAGCAATAGCAATGGCAACGATCTCCAAACTTCTATGAATGGAAGGACGTATGCTTCAAAATCAAGGCTGGAACAAATTTAATGATTCTAATAACATTGTTATGATTGATTCTTGTCAACACATTGCATTCTTTCCTAAAAGAAATTAGGAACTTCTTTGACAATATTTATACCTTTGATCAAAATCTATTATAAACAGACCCATAACTGCAACTCCTAACATATCGGCTTCCTAAACAATATCCAGTTGCATCCACAAGCTTTCATATAAACCACCATGCAGTTGCATATACAACAGCTCAGATCCTATTTAGCATTGAAGACGCTGATCCAAAGACACTGCTCCAATCTGCTGCTCCCAACCTTAACAGAATGCAAGAATCAGCAGCACGACCGTCACACCGACTCAAACACCAAGTATGACTTATCTTGTCTCGAACAAACTCTAAATCTCTATTAATAGAGATGCCCAATATGGGTTCCCCTTCCCTTTAACTCGAACCTTTCTCCACTAAAACCAAAGCCCACGATCCAGCCGTCATTTTGATAGCTGTTGAACAAACGGCCCGTTTTGACAGGCAGCTTTTAACTAACTGGGAAATATAGCTATCGTTGGGTTACAGGAAGGCACGACCCACACTTTCTTCCAAACCATTCTTTCTCTTCTATTTTTTTAATGCGGAAACAAATATTTTAGACCAAACAAACAAACATGCTCCCCTTTTGCATGGCTTTTGATTCCCAAGCTTTCGTGTTAGAGTTGAACTCTCCCAACAACCGCTCATGTTTAAAATGACACTATTAAGGGAGAATTTAATGTCAATTTTTGGCATGTTTTAAAATAATTCTATCACGAGTGTTTGTATAAGTTTAAATTTTGTGAAATAAATGGAATGGGATGTTAGTTAATTATTAATTTAAAATAAAAATTAAAATAATAAAATTAATTAATATAATATTTAAATTAAATTAGAAAAAGGAAATTATAATGAGTTTTGATGGAAACATTTCACTTAATGAAATTTTAAAATCACAAGTTTATGTGTTCAACACTATCTCTATTCTTTTGTTTATTGAGGATGATTGTTTAAATCTTTCAAAACATTTGTTAATGTTGTTTGACTCTTGCAGCTTGTGGACCTTGTATGCAATCAGAAATACATCATGTCTATAAATCAATCACAACTCAAAGAAAATAGATTATATTGTACACTCCCAATTGAGGACACATTAGATAATCGGGAACATGACCAATATGAGGATCTGCTAGACCCGATTAGGGGATCTCTTACCACAATACACTATGCTAGGGAGGGTTCTAAAGTCTCCAGTCAAGCACAATCACACAATAACCTTAAGGGAGTCTTATGCTTTATATTCACTAAACTAATCAGAAGTAAAGTAAAAGACTAATCTAGTACTCACCAACGCTTGTGGCACAAAGTAGGAGTTAGAAACAATAAAAGTAAACATGCATAGAAGACATATACTCACGTCGATGTATACGAAATCCTAATGTATGGAAGAGAAGTAAAAATGCATATCTATCTACTCTTACAAAAGAGGAACAAAGTTAGGAATACTTACTTTTGAAGACGAACCCATCGAGCTTCAATATCTCCCTTGGCCAAGGTGCTTCGCAAGAGGTTGTTGTGGTATGTAAGGATGACAAAGATAAATCAACTCTAGGCTACACAACCTATCAATGCATCCAAAAGACTTATCCATAAGACCAGATCCGTATCTCCAAAAAAAGTATGCAACCCTAAGCTTGCTCCTCAAGTAGAATGACGAATAAGCAGATGCACAATAACTCTTATACTTCTTCTCTTCTCTAAATAATAGTGAAATGAACTTGTATATATAGGCGGATTTAACCCTAAGCCCTTTCAAAAGTTTCAGTCGATAGGGTCGACCTAGTCGACCTAGTACAATTTTGGATAAGAATTTACTAGGTCACGGGCTATGTCAGCCAAGACCTGACCGAGACCCTACGTGAATTTTACCCAAAATTATACATGGTTGACCTAGTCGACCTAATACAATTGACAGTCAAAAAGGGGATAAGGTTAGGAAAATGAGGACAAAATGTAGGAAATGATTGGAGAGTGTACAATAGAGAAGAACAAGCTTAGGGGAATGGTTTTCAGGAGATAAGTGTGTATAGATAACAAGTAGAAAAAGTGACAACAATCCTGTGAAACACCAATGGTCTACCCACCCCTTTCTCGGTGTACCACTTAAGGCGTGCACTAAGAGAGATTGAGCTCAATAGGTTCTTGCAACATACAAAGTGTCAATAAGTGATACAAATTTTAAAATATTATGTGTTTACATATGCCCCATTCAAACCTCATTACGTGTCACGTGAGTGCAACATGGGATGGTGCTTTGAGAATAGAACATGATAACACATAACACTAATGCTAAGTAAAATACAATAAGCAACAAATAAGATAAATGAAAGGATAGAATTGAAAAACACATACCTTTACTTACCTTAGTGCTATAGATAAAGAAGTAGACTGCAAAAGAAGTAAAAGCATCTAAATGTGAGAACATTAGACGAACCTATAGAAGTTCGTGCAAAAAATAGTCAAAAATCAAAAAATTTAGAAGATAGGCATATAGTAGTGGAAAAGATTCTCTACATCATCATGATTCCATAACATTTTACGGTTCGAAAAAAGGAGTAGTGAAAACAAAGATATGGGTAAAACAAGAAATTTGACAGAAAATATTTGAAGGGTTAAGAATTTTGAAAAGTAAGTTTAAATAGGGTGAAAGGGAAGTCATTTGTTATTTTTGACTTGTGGGTGAGAGAAAAAAGAGCTCTAAGTGAACAAACAAGCTAGGATGATGAGGAGATGAGAGGGACTCCTAGCAACGACAATGGGTGCAGTACAGGTAGGCAATTGAGAATCTCAAACTAGTTTTTGAATATTTTATTAAATTTAAGTGTTTTTTTAGAAATTTGTGTTTTAAAGCAATTCTAAGAGTCAAAAATAACTCAAAAAAGTTGCTAGGGGTATGACAAACCAAGTATGGAAATGGGTTTGAAGGTATTAGAGTAATAACTATTGAAAGGCATTTATTATTGAAAATGTAAGGGGTTGGCAAGTAGAAACAACTAGGTCGACCCAGTCGACCTAGTAGGCTAAAATTTTGCAAAATCTACATTGTCGACCTAGTAGGTATGTGCCAACTTTGTGTGTTTTTCAGACTACCAACTTAGTACATCACTGTTGACCTAGTAGAAAAATCCACTCTGCCAACTTAGTACTAAGAGGGAAAAAAGTAAAGGGTCAACTTAGTTTGTTAAGACAACCTGGTCAAAATAAGGAAATTCTGGTCAACCTAGTGTTTGATTAAGTGTCCAAAATAGTATGAAAATATGTGAAATAGGGCAAAAGAGTGCAAGAAAGGCCCAAAATGGCCGACTGAGGGCTAGAAGGGCCGAATAGACTAAAAAAAGGTCAAATTTATTAAAAATGAATAAATGAAAGCAAACGAGTCTTATTTTTGTTAAAATTTGAAAAGAATGTATTTGGATTATAAATGACATGGAGAATCTAATACATATTTTGTTATTTTATGGTTGTAAGGGTGTCCCAAATTTTGGCACTTAGTGGACACGACATGGTTCCCAGATCTTTTGGAGTAATTGTCAATTGAAGATCGAGTGAGATTGATTGCAATAGGTTTATGAGGCATTGTAAATATGTGTAATATTCCAATGAGCTCAGATGTGATAGTCATGTTCCTGGGAATGTAAGAACAATTGATTAATACATTTAGGTGGGAGTTGGAGGGGGATACCATTGAGGTTGGTATCACTTTAGAGGAGGTCCATGTTATCCTTAGACTACATATAGTAGGTACACCCATGATCACGGGAGTACCAAATGGTGAGGAGGAGAGGAAAGCCTTAGCCATATGGTGACGAGATCAAAGAGGATATATCCCAAATTGAGAGATAGCATGTTCGATGTTCATACCTCACATATTTTAGATATCTGGAAGGTGCGAGAGGACTTATGATAGCACAGGTGTTGTGTCACAAGTCAGATGACAAGGTACCATTATTTTTGATAGCTTTATGCCAGATGCTATTAGAACATGGGGTGTTGTATGACTTATGCTCTATCATCTGGGTATAGTTTGTGCAATACATGTATGAGATGTTGTCCAAAGGGCATAAGTTGATAGGGCCTATTATCTTACCAACTACATGGATATATGATAGGTTTCATATGTATCAATCGACTAGGTTACCCCATATAATTGATGATAGGTTACCTCAAGTATAGAGGTGGTGGCAGGATAAGGAAGTATGAGCCATGCCCCATGTGTTAGTGTTACAAACAGTTAGGCAAGTGGACATTGTATGGAAACCTTGTGGGCACATTGCTATGGTGTGGTTGAGCTGGGAGATAGTGGCACCAACATTGGCATAGATAGAGATTATCGACCACTATCCCTACTAGATGAAGTTGCATCTGATGGAACATGTAATAGGTCAAATGGAATTTTCTCACCTAGTGGCATCAATAGTGGTTCTCACATTTTGGGCCCACGATGTGAGAAAGTCAAGGGGGATAGGAGGATTACATCTACCAGTTACTAAGCTAATGATACAACCATGTCATGAGAGACCACATACAAGTCAAACATGATGGGCATCAGAGAGAAAGGAGATAGATGTGGATGCAAGAGTACCAAAGGTACCACCACTAGCATGACATTAGGAGGAGCAGTGACCACATTAGACAAAACATTGATGAAGGCATTGACAGTAGAAGAGAGTAGAGATAGTAGTCATCCTAGATGACCCATAAGGTGAGCCAAGATAGAGTTGGGTGATAAAGAGACCACTCAAGCATAGCCTGAGGTAGGCATGAGTGGTGACTCTGAGATTTGATTTTGGGTGGTGATCGATAAATGAGGTTATCAAAAGATGCACTGAGCGGGAGACCATGCTCAGTAGTCATGCAGATGGTGAGATGGTGGTAGGCGATACACAACCAAGTAATAAAAGATGGTTAAATTTTGCTTAAGTTTATATATATATATATATATATATATATATAGAGAGAGAGAGAGAGAGAGAGATATCAAGGATCTAATATCTATCTAATTGGCATTTTGTAGATATTGCAAAGGAGGAGGAGACCAGATGGAGGTCCCAAGTGAGGGGAGCATTCCATGATATCCTAGATGAGGCACTGACACCATACAACCTTGCCACATTGAAAGATCCCATGGTACTATATGCCCAAGCTCAAGTGAGATGGTTTAGATTTGTAGAAGAGGCTGTGAGGTAGTTACAAGTGCATATAGAGGGGATGTAACCACTAACAGGGGTGGGTGTAGGAGAGGCACAGGCATGGTAGGCCCTGGCTCAAGAGAGAGTCATGCATCTAGCTACCATGACACAAATGGGATAGGTATAGGTCTAAGAGAGAGTGACATATTTAATGACCTTGACCTAGTTGGGATAGGTACAGACCCAGGTGGGTCATTTATAGGGGCATGTATCAAGACTAAGATCTCAAACAACTTCTTTACAACATTTTGTTTGGATGAGTTAGACTGAGACATCTATGGTCAATGTGGCTAGGCCACGAGATAGGCATGATATATATATATATATATATATACATATATATATATATATATATATATATATATATATATATATATATATATATATATATATATATATATGATTTTGGTAGTTGGATGTTGATTTTATGTGTTTGCATTATGGTTGTAATTTTGGATGCTTGGATATATTTCTTTATAGCACATGCATTTAGATTTTTTTATATATGTTATAAGAAATATATGATTTGTGGTTTCTTTTCTAGCATTATGTAGGACATATGCATGGTTTTAAAGAAACAGGTAAAAAAAGATTTGGTAAAATATAATCAATAAAAAATGTACTACACATTATTTCATGTTGGGAAATGTGTAATAATAAGAAAATGACTAAGTATAAAAACCCAACGGGTGGTAATCAAGATGGTAAAATTTTTATTTTTTAAACCAAGAGAAAATTTGGCACCAATTTAAAACAAGGAAAGTCATACTAAATCACATTAGGAAGTATGGAAATAATGTGATAAAATGGAAAGCATGTAAAAAGACAAATGGTATAAAAAAATCAATTAAGTTATTTAATCACACTAAATCATGTTGGAAATTATAAGATAAAACTAAAATTGGAAAAAATGGTTTTAAATTTATCACACTAATTCAATCTGGGAAGTATGAAAATTCAAGAAATGGTTGGATTATTACATGCAATCAAAAAATAATAAAATAAAAGTGAAAAAAAAATGAAGTAAGCATAAAACATATTAAATCAAGTTGGGAAGCATGTCAATGATGTGTAACTTCATAATCAATCAAATCTTATCTCATATTTGACACATGTAATTTTGTTTGTGACTTGGTTTATTAAAAAAAGTTGTAAGGAAGGCTAGGTCCTATCCATGTTCTTACATTGTAACTCACAAAGGGAACACCAATGGGGTGGAATAAATGTGAAAATATGGTAATAAGGGATGTTGGTAATAGGAATGTAAAATTATGATAATTTTTTAGGAAGGCTAGGTCCTATCCATGGTCTTACAATGCAACTCACAAATGAAATCCCTAGGGGAGTGATTAGTGCACAAAACAATATTTTTCAATAGGAAATATGAGGAATGTAGGGCATGAAAGAAGGAATGTAGGGCATGAAAGAAGGAATGTATAAAACATAATTTAGGCATCTTATGAGAATACCTTAAGAGATAGGGGGCATACTAAGGGCATGAGAAGACACAAAGTGACTAGTGACCATCAATGTACAAAGGAAATTTGTTCATTATAGACACAAAATTATGTAGGTAAATAAGTGTGCTACTAATATCAACTCATGAAGGTAGACTGGTACAAAAAAATTAAAATGGACCTACCTTCCCATGACGTGTTCTCCATTCCTCAAGATCCTTTACAGATTTATCAATATGCTGTGAAGATTGGGTACTTGCATGAGAAAGTAGGCAGTACTAAAAGATTTTTTTATTCTCCTTTTCTAATCTACTAGCCTATTGCACCCCAATGGACCTCGAATCTATTGTGAGGCAAACTATGGAGTTTGAGCTTTGACTAGAATAAGGAGATGTGTTTTGAATCATGTCTTTTAGTGTGATTTGGATTTTAAAAAAATTTGAAATGTTTTTGCCTTTTGTATCATTGCCTTTTATTAAATGGCATTGCTTTTGAATGTTTTTAATTTTTTTAAAGAAATTCCTCCTACATATGGATTTGGAATGACCAATCATGAGAGATAGAGTGATACACATAAATGAGTTGTAGGCTGAGGCTAAAAGAAGCTAAGTGACCAAAGACAAGACTGATTAGAACACTTAGGCTTAACAATGAACCAACATGTTATCTCTAATCTCAACCATGTATATGCTTAGTTTTCAAAAAAGGGAATAAATGAGATAAAAGAGATCCAAAAGTGAATTTGTGAAAGGAGATTAATTATTTTCTAATTGATCACATGGTAAAGAAGGAATGACTAAAGGGAACTATGTTTGTATAATTAAGTCAAAATGAAAATTATCCGTGTATATAGAGATAAGAAAGCAAACAATCATGAAAAGAGAACAAGGGAGTTTTTAAGAAAGAAACTCAAGAAGAGAAAGAAGATAATGATAAAGAAGACATTTATAAACAAACATAAATGACACAATAAGCAACATAAAGTGCAAAATCAACAACACCATGTAAGATAAATAAGAATTTGACACAATTTCAAATGATATAACAAATAGATGAAGATAAGATTGGAGCAAAAATCCAATACAAAATGAAAATGTAAGAACACCATGCATGTGTTTATAAATACTAATAGATTTTCCCACACACATTATCCATAACATCTAATAAATCTCTATGAAGTTGGAGTCAAACTGAAACTAATGTCTCATCTATCTTCAGTGAAAAATAGGAAAATAATTCATGTCTAATATACTCAATAGAAAAGGTAAGAATGCTTGATGGATCATGTTGAGGAGGGATATCAAGCAAGTGATGATCAAAATAATGCATGCGAGTGGAATCTATAGGCTATGAAGTGATCACCAGTGAGGAAGGATCCATAGGTGAAGAACTCATAGGTGGATAAGGATCCATAGGTGAGGGAAGGTCCATGTGTGAAGGATTCACGAGTGGAGGAATAGGAGGTGAAGAAGGGACCATAGGAGAAGATGGAACCACATGAAGTGGAACCATGAGAGAAGAAGGGGGATCCTTCTTAAATGAATGAACTATGGGAGGAATGGTAGAAGGTGTAGGAAAAGTTAAGATACAGTATTTAAGGTGTTGTTTAAGGATACAATAATGATCAGTGTGATGGGTGCCATATTGGTACCAAAGAAAATACACCTATCTATACTTATGAATATAATTAGGAATACCTTTAGGGGAGGTATGGCCTTGTCTAAGGATTGAGGGGTAAAAGGATGTAAAGTTTCAATATATTATTCCATCTTGTGATAATGTGTAGATGAATGATTATATGTGTCGTGAAAGCAACATATATGCCTATGAGTAGGCTTAGTATAGGTACTCATAAGAGGAGGTGTAACAAAAGCATAAAGAGTTTGGGAAGGATCATCAGCCAATTTGGTGGGTAGTAGAACCATTTATGGTAAAGGAAACAAACCATCATTGAGGGAAGGTGGTGCTAGTCAGGGAATGGACTAGGCTCGATGGAAGGAGTGATGGGATCAAAAGTTGGGATAGACTCAGCTAAAGTGGGAGAAATAATGGGATTCAAAGTGGGCTCTACTGAGGGAGGGATAGGGTTTACAAAATTTTGAATGAGGGTTACATGCATCTTAGGGATAAGCAGGCTATAGAGGTTAGGGTACCTAAAAAACCAGTAAGGCTTAGGCATAACATGATGTATAAGAATACTCCTATGTAGTTATTTAGAAACTGGAGGTGTCTGCACCATATCTAGAGGAAAAATACTAAAATTAGGAATGATATATGATAAAATAAGGGAAGATGCACAAAAATATTGATCAAAGAGGAATGATAATGGATAATATCAGCATCACAGTCTTGAACAAGACCACTTAAGAATGGATCATCTAAGGTATAACCATCATTGTATTTAGGTGTATGAAGATCAATGACATAGGTGGGGATGACATTATCATCTAATGTGGTGTGATGAATGGAATGTCGAGTATTAGTTAATACAATGGGGATGTCATCACAAGGTGGTTGATGAGAATGAGGTTAAAAAGAAGCAGGAAGCTGAGAGATGAGATGAGGTGAGAGATCTAAAGTTTTAATATTGAGATTGATCTCATCAGGCTCATTGTCATTAAAATCTAGGAGGTTAGGGGGAATATTCTTGATGAGTTCAGGGTGACCATTGCAACCTTGGGTGGAATTGACAAGAAATTTGAATTGTTGAGACTCACAGAATGGAACACTGGGCAAAGGTTCAATATTAGGAAGCTTGAAGACACCATAGTCTTGGAATTATTCAAAATTTCAAGGGTTAGTGTCACCTTGAATCCTATAGATATCTCCATTATGAGGGAATTTAATGCATAGGTAGGTGAAATAAGAAAATAATCTCATATGATGAGTACATGGCCTACTAATCAAGATGTTATAAGATAAATGAAAATTAAATATCATCACCTTCACATGAACGGTGATAGGTGGGACAGTAATAGGGAGCCACACATAACCTAAAGAAAGCATTTGCCTTCGATCATATCCTTGACATGTGGTGTATGTGGATTTGAATTTGCATAAATAATATCCAAGGGTTTTGATAAAATTGAGAGAAGCAACACAAGTGCCATAACCCTCATCAATCAAGGCATGCTTGACTTGGATATCACCAATTTGGACACTAGTGAATAGAGGAGGATCATCCACACAAAGCAAAATCTCATCAAGAATCATGGAAGCAATGGGAAACTTGAGGGAAAAATAAGTGTCCATTGTTTTTTCAATAGTATGGACATCTCTTCACATTATTATAATATTTTATCTTCAAATCTTGATAAGTTTGCTTCACATCCTACTAGGGAGGACAAGGGATGTTCATTAAGAACAAGAGTTGCATAAGATGATTTTGATGATGAGGAGAGGTCCTCATAAGCTCAAGAAATGGAATTTTGGATGGGATAATAGTGAGTTACATGATGGGATACCACTCATCATAACCCATAAGAATGTTGTTAGAAATAGGTGCATAGTTTTAAAGGAGGTTGTCCAAAGGAGGAGTCAAAGTGCATTGAAATTTATGTTGATAAGAGGGAAAAGGTTTAGAACATGGTTGTAAACAATGTGGAGAAGCTAAAGCAGTTAGTGTAGGTTAGTTTTTAGAATCATTAGAGGAAGTGTTAATAGAGGCTTGAGTGTCATTAATGTTAGGTAAAGAAGATGGAGGGTTGGTAGAAATAGAATGGGAAGTTTATCCAAGGGAGGAGTTGGAATTGGGTCATCAAAATTTATAAGGTCATATTGCCCCAACTCATTTAAGTGAGTTGGAGATTAATCTTAGATAACATGAAATATGTAGAGATAATGGAGGGGTGTAGATAGGTTGAGGATCAATGAAAATAACCACCCTTTGCATATTAGTTATATTAACCACGTTATCTACAGGAGTTGGGTCAACAAGACTTTTTACATTGTTGGTGGAAGGGGTGGGCTTTTCTTGGTTGTCTTGGTGATTTTGGTGATTTGGAAGAGGGTCTTTATAGATGGCCAAATGATCATTAGCTTTATTTAAAGTTTCATATTTAGTATTACTTTCATGGGATTTGAAAGCAATGTCATAGGCTGTTGGTGTTTTTGAATGATAAAATCATGGTCAAAATTAAGACCAAGAAGAAAATCCATAGACAAATTATGCATTTGCCTATAGGTCTCATGATAATGATCCAAAATAACATGAAACCAACAAAACTTATTAGGATCATACCAAGATTTCATATGTCGAATGGGATCAAGTTCTCATGGAAGAGGCCTAGGTAGATGTTTTAGTAATTTGGCTGAGGATAAGGGTTTGTGAACATTAATGTTATTAGGTGAAAACAATGAGTATTGGTGTATTTTTGAGAAAGGGGAAGTGGTTCTAAAGATTGGTTAGGAAAAAAAACTTGAATAGTGTGAATGGTATCAAAATAATCCATGACACCATCATTGGTAGCATTACGATTCTTATTTTTAAGTAAGAGATGCGATTAACCACAGAAGGTTGGGGTATCTCAAATTGACACATAAGGAAATCTTGACATTTAGCTTGGTCAATGGCCTCCTCCAAAGTACATGGAGAGAGAGAGTGCAGACTTCATATTGAAACTTAGAAAAGAGGGCATTGGTAAAGAGATGGAAAATGTTATCATTGACCATGTTATGCTCACACTTGTTGGAAAATGTTTTCCACCTTTTAACAAAAGTTTGGGCAGTTTTATTTTCAAGTTGCTTGTAATTTGATAAAATGGGCCATGACAGTCTCAAGAAGATCACTAGCTTATAACTCTTGAACTAGAGCATTTACTAAATCTTTTAAACTAGTAATAGAATGAGTTTTAAGTTGGTTGTACCAATCTAAAACATCACCAGGGAGGGTTTTAAATAAGATCTTGGTAGCAGAAAAGGTATTCAATTTGACCCAGTATTTATATAGATTTACAAATGTTTTTAGATGAAGAGTAGGATCAATTGATCCATTGTAAGAAATGGTAGGGGTAATACCTCCCATATCAATATTAGCAATTTGAATTGTAAGAGGATCATTTTGAAGATGCTTGATTGTCTTGTTGATAAGAGGAGGTTGAGGGATGAGATTATCGAAGAGAAGTTGGGGGAATATTTTGATTATGCATGCCTAAAGCCATTGGTTGAGGGTGGGTTTGAAGATGGAGAAGGTAATTTTACATTCTCATCATTTGACTTGTATTATGAGCTTGAAAAGTATTCATTTGATTAAGCATTTGTAATAAATTTTGGTGGGTTTGAGTTGCATTGTTAAAATTATTTGAAGCATTGGAATTAGAAGTAGTGGCTTGGGTACCATGATTGGTATTGGTAAGAGCTTGAAAGGAATTGTTATAATATGAGGCACTAGTCGCACGCAAAATTTTCTTATGTGATAAAAGATGGACTAGTGAAGTGATGAGAAGAAGAAGCACTAGAAGCATGATTACCTTGGGTAGCAAATGATGCACTAGTGGAAGAGTTAAGGAGAGTGGATCTTGGAAGAGGCCCACTAGATGTAGAACCTACCATGGTAGTAGAGATATTAGGCATGGAGGTAGAAGAAAGAAGAAGAGGTCATGGTATGAGAAGGGGTCAAAATAGAGGGAAGAGGCTGAGAATCAAAGAAACTAGCATCCTCAAATCCATGCGAGAACATGGGAGAAGGTGAATGAGGATCTTCAACTTGACCACTAATAATGAGATGGTAAATGGTAGAAGGATCCTTTCCTCAATGTTGAGGAAATTCAAAGATAAAGAAAAACATTTTAGGGGTATACTCTAATTCAAGTTGATCTTGAAATGAGAAGAGAGGATTACAAAGTGAAAATGAATGAGGAGGGGTCCCATAATTTTTTGTGAGAGTGGCTATATGAAAATTACTCTCATGCAGGAGAGGATCCCTAATCTGATTATGAGAGACCCTATGAGGGTTAGTAAGATTTATCATATTTGTTGAATTCAACTTAGTGTTGTCTTTGAATAGGAAGTTTATGATGAAAGAGAAGGACTAACTAAGGCAAGGAAGAAGCAAAAACAAGGAAATAAGAAGTGATAGAAAACTATATAGAGTTGACTAGGTCAACCTAGTATAGAAAATAGGGTCTAAAAACTATATAGAGTTGACAGGGTCAATTGAGTACTAAAAACAAAGGTTAAAAAAAGTGTATAGAGTCAACAGGGTTGACCTAGTACTGAAAAAAGGATAAAAAAGTGTATAGAATCTACAAGATCGTCCTAGTACAAGAAATAGAGGATGAATAAAGTGTAAAAAGTTGACATGGTCTACCTAATATAGGAAACAAAGGCTGAAAAAGTGTACAGAGTCGACATAATCGACCTAATAGGTAGGGGAAAAATAGATAGTCTATAAGAGACTGTGTCGAGTAGAATGACTGTGTACTGAAATAGGAAAAAATTAGTAAGTAATTTTTTTAAACAATAAATGAAAGGAAACACACAATCAATTGGGTCAATGAGGTTGATGCAATTTTAGGCACAAAGCACAAAACCTTACACCAATGCTAGCTAATGCAAGTTTTTACAATTCAACATACAAATTGAGCAAAGAGAAAGCAATCAACTTGGAAAGTAAAAGCTAAGTGGTCATCTTGAATGTTGTTAGATTATTAGAATAATTTTAGATGTCATAAGAAGTTGGCTGTAAGCAAGGAATTAGAAAGAAATCTAAAAATGGTTTCAAGATATTTGTGCTAAAAGAGATTTGTATTGGTAATGGTACTGGCTTGGTATTGGGGCCTACCCCCTCACTTCACACATCATAGTGATAAGGGTGTCAGGTGTTTAGCCAATATATAACATTAATCACATGTTTATACTTGGATAGAAAAGCAAGTCGGCTTCTCCCTTGGTAATGAAATCTAAGTAGTAGGCCTTGGGTAGATAATTATTAAAATTATTTTTAAGATTTTGTGATTTGGCAGTGTGTATAAAATAAAAAATAGTGAAACTAAATGGTATATTTAAAAACCACCTAATTAGACTATGTGATCTATTCTAAGCATGCAAGCAATAAAAAATGAAAGTGTGAGCTAATTACTAGCATATAAGTGTTAATTCCAACTTTGAAACACAATACAGTGTCTTTTTAGATGATAGTGTATGAAAAGACTACATAATAGATTCGATAGTGTCGCTGCTATATTGTGGAAGCAAGGGTCTGAAAAAGAACTATGTCGATAGTGTTGACCTAGTTTTCTAGATAGAATATAGAATTACATTGATAGAGTCGACCTAGTTGACCATATAGGGGTAGTTTTAAAGATTGAAAACTATGAAAAATACAAATGTAATGCATATAAAATATGATAGAGAAGGATAAAAAGTAACCTTGGTGGGTTGGAGGATGTAAAGGAAAATAAGATTTTTATTGAAGTACCCTGATTTACACTTATAAATCTTGCTAATTATGTCAACTGGGTTGATCTAGTTCTATAGTTCCATGTTTGCTAAAAACCTATAAAATGTACTATGTCAATAGGGTTGACCTAATATGTTTTTTGGAGGTTTGAAAATGTATAGATTTGATAGGGTCAACCTAATAGTCTGATATAGAAGTCTAAAAGTGTACTGTGTCGACAAAGTCGAGACCTAGTAGCTTGATTTAGATGTTTGAAAATGTAGTGTCGATAGAATTGACCTAATAGTCTGATATGGATGTCTAAAAGTGTAATATGTCAATAGAGTTGACCTAGTAGCTCGGTCTAGAAGTTTGAAAGTGTATTGTGTTGATAGAGTCAACCTAGTAGCCTGTACCAGATGAAAAACTTGCATAAATAGAATATAGTCATATTGATGTGACTATGTGTTAAACCTGTGCACAGAAGTTAGAGCTATATCAACACTATCGACCTAGTATCCAAATATAGAGAAGTAAAATGATAAAATAATGAAAAACATGAAATAAAACTTGCAAGGGTTAGATTCACACTGGGTTCACTAGAATGTATGTAATCATAAATGCATCATGTCTATAAATCAATCCTAACTTAGAGAAGATATATCATACCATACACTTATGATTGAGAACACATTAGATAATTGTTGTCCCCAAAAAATGCCACTCATTTTTGGGACAACCTACAGATCAAAATTGTCTCTTCCCTTTTCAAAATTTGTCTTAGGCATTTAAATTCCTCATTTTTCAAGCTTCTCAAAAATCTATGGACTCTTTCAAGGTTAGAGAAAACTATGGACTATGCAGATATGTTTTTGTGGACTCAACATGCTTGAAGTTAGCAGGTTCAACAGGTTAAAAAGCTTCTGCAAGTGAGATCAGTCAAAAGAACAAGATTCTAACAATTGGTTATTTTCAGAATTGGTTTATCGCCTTGGTTCAAATAGAAATTTCCATCGGCAAACATCAACAACAGGTTCAATGTTTGGTTCATCCGCTTTATTTAAGTAGCTGTTGACCATTGACAGCCCCTCAGACATCAGATTTTGAAGTAAAGGAAAATCTGTGGAAACTCAAATAGAGTGCAGAACTTAAAAGAAGAACCAAGTGATTGGCTATAAAGATAGTCCGATAGCTCAAATCATAGCAAGAAGAGACAAAGATGGAAAAGACAAAAGAAAAAAGCAAAGGAAAAGCCCACAGAAAAGCGCCCAATGGAAAAAGATAGCAGAACGTGACAAGTGTTTGCACCCAACATGCAAGAATGGTATTTTTTGTTGCCCTTGCATCTTTTGGTCTCTTCTATGCAGGAGCGGCAATTTTTGCCACCCATGCATCCCTGTTTCCTCTCATCCAGGTATAAGAGCGGTGATTTTTTCTGCCCTTGCATGTTCTTCTTCAACATGCGGCAATTTTTTCCGCTGACACACTTTCTCCCTAACGTGCATAGGCAGCAATTTTTGCCGCCTATGCATAAGAACTTCTCCAATATGCAAGGGCGGAAATTTTTGCCGCACATGCATTCCTTCTCTCTTCTTCTTCTCATGCACTTTTGTCATGTAAAAGTGCATGCAAGTTTGTAATGTGCAATTACATGTAAAAAATCTGAGAAAATATCTCAAAGTCAAAAATGAGTCATCTTTGACTAAGATATTTTTTGTATTTTAATATTTTCTAGTTTTTGAAGGTTTCTACCTATATATAGTGGAGACCTCTTTTGTAAATAGATCTCTGATAATTGAGAGCAAAAACTCTACTAAAATTGAGACACTTCTTGAGACTTTGTGCTCAACTTGTAAATCATATTTTGTTGAATGAATGAGAAGCAGGTTTATTTCAGACTTTGTGTTGAAGTTATCTGTGTTATTTAGGAAATAGTTCTTATGTCCTCTTTCCTGATAATATCTTATTTGTTTGATTTAATAAGCAAAGTGGGTGTGTTGATATTATCTGAGGGTGTTTCTAAAAGATAGAAGAGAGACTTTGAGCTACTTTTATCTTGGTGATCCTTTTATCTTTTGTAGTTTCAGGTGAAGACTTTGTGCTTCGTTTCACTCTACAGTTACGCTTGTTCCAAATCAGTGAAGGAGACAACGGAAGACTTTGTGCTTACATGGGTTTCCTTGTGAAATTTGTTACTTACTTCAGGTGATTTTCTGCTTTACGCTGGATACCATTCCTGAAAGAAGAGGAATGTTGTTGGCCAACAACCAAGATTTCTCTCTCTCTTGTTCTTTATACATCACCTCTAAAAAAAGAGAGGTGGATGATGTTATACCACCCCAAGTATTATTTTCTACTTAATTATATGTACGTATAGCGTATAAATATTCATAGGGAACCTCCCCTTGATGAGAGGAGAGATTTACCTCATCCAGATCTGGTAAACCCACACTTTTTGTGGTGAAAATCTCCCTGTGCTGTGGTTGATATACCCATTTTGTCATCAATTAGTTGATGACAAAATATTCACCCAATAGTTTTTGGCGACTCTGCTGGGGACACAGTAATTTTGTGCAATTTGAAACCTCAAGTTTCAGATTGAAACATCACCTGTGTCTTACCCATAATCATTATAACCCTTATCCATTACATAGTTTGGCGACTCCATTCCATGTCTTACCCATTATCATTATATCCTTACCATCTTCCTCCATCTCTGTTATATTATTTGGTCTACAAAACCAGAGCTGCTGGGAAAGAGTGTGTAGTTTGAAGCCTCAAGCCTCAAGCTGAAGCAGGGCTAGTTATTTTCCATTTTTGTTCTACAATCTGGCCACTCCACCCAAATTTGTTATTCCTATTTTTCATAATTAAATCATGGTAGTTCGATGCCCTTGGGGTAACGCTTTTGGCCCACTCAACTTGACTCCACCTCTGCATGAGCTTCCACGCAGTTTAAGGAAAAATTTCCCCAAATTCTTTAGTGATGGGAAAGTTCATCCTGATGAACACATCATAGCTTTTAGCATAGCCTATGGCATAATAGGGGTGGAATTTGAAGACATAAAAGTCAGGTTATTTGTGGAGACACTACAAGGCACTGCTATAGACTAGTTCTACCACCTGCAGACTGGATCAGTGACTGACTGGGACACCCTGAAAGACAAATTTGAAGCCAGATTCAAGCTTGCAAAAGATGCACATGCATTGTTGGCCCAACTCACTCAGATGAAGAAGGAACCTCATGAGCCTATGAGGGACTTCATTGCCAGGTTCAACAAGCTGAGGCACAAGATTTCCATGATCACCCAACTGACACCTCAAAATCTCATGTGTTTCTTCATCAACTCATAGCTACCTGAAGTGAGTTTTTTATTGAGATGGGCCAGACACATAGACCTTGTTGTTGCTCAAGACTTGGATACTGAGGTAGAAGATGACCTTATCCTAGATGGAAAGATAAGAAGAGATCTAAATAGAGGTAAATCTTCTCCTTCTTCTGAATATTCCCCTTCAGCCACCACTGATCCAATGGTGCAAAGCTAGCAAATGAATTGCTAGTCCTCAGAAGGCAAATGGCACAAGGTATGTCTTATGCTCCTCTATATAAAGATATACCAAGGAGGACATTCCCTAATCAGCCATATCAAGGCAATGCTACCAGAAGTGAAGGGAAACCAAATCACTTTCATCCCCCATAGAGGAACCTTGCCCTTGAAGCACCTCCAACCAACTCAACAGATGGCTATTTGGAAATAGAACATGATTTCTCTTTCCAACCTGAGTTTGATCAAGAAGAATCAGCTGGCGACTCCCACATCAATTTCTTGAACTATCAGGATGAACCCAGAAGAGAAGGCAATGCAACTGAGGGATCAAATGCTATTTTCACCCAGTCCCAAAACCAGTCAGCTCAACACACTGATAAAGGAGAAATAGAGGAGTGACCTCAGCCTACAATTTTGATTGCTAAATGTAGAACCACTCTGTCTTTCCATGTAAAGGACCCGGTGGTTGCTAAAGAAGTGAGTATCCCAAACAATTCTACAACTTCTACTTCAATTTCACAGTCCAGTTCACCCACCCCTCCCAAAAACCAAAAGGATGAACTCCCATCCTCTGTGCCTAGTCCAATTTAGTCATTTGACATAACTAATCATGTCAAAAAGACCAAAAGTCAAATGACTGAATTTGAAGCCCTACAGTCCAACCCTGATCAATTGGACAAGTTGGTACAAGATGTTAAGACCCAAATGTCAGCCCTTGAAGCTCAAATTTTGTTTGATTTTTTAGGCAAGGGTGATTATTTTTTGACCACGGAGGACCTCCATGTTCTTGGAGATGAAATTTTGGTAGGTGGTGATCCAGGAATTGATTCAAACTAGACATTAGAAGGATTGGTAGGGCACAATACAAATGAAAAAGGGTCTTCCATCTCTAATGGAGAGATCTGACAGAAGATCCATTTCTAGTGATGTTTAGATCTGGGAAATGGATGGAAACAATTCCTCTACAGGTGCTGGGGCCAAGTTGGTGTTGATATCTCCTAAGGGGGATATTCTTCCTTCTTTACATGAGTTGCAATTCAACAACACCAACAACACTGTCGAGTATGAATCTCTATTACTCGAATGGGGAGCTAGACAAAGGAGATGCCGAGCCGGTGGTCTACCAGGCATCTGAAGTGGACAATCAAGACATGTGTTGGACTGAATTATCAAAACAACAAATTATGGTAATAGACTAGGCCACTTCCCATCAGAATCAAAAAAAGGGACTCTATAGGAGAACCAAGATTCATGGTTCTCAGACTAGAAAACAAGCCTTGCCAAGGGGTAGCAAGAGAAGAGAACCAAGGGGAAGACACAGAAAAGTGGTTTCCTAGTGGAGAGTTCCATTCACCAGTCACCTGGGGACAAAATGTCCTCTTGCTGGTTTATCAGAATAGAATGCCATTGTCACTGCCTCTCGAGGAGTATCATTTGAAGTACTTCGATTCTTGAAGTATCGGATGAGTCCCCCTGTACATATGTATATTTTTATAGTCTTTTGCTTTGTTTTGTTTGTTTCATTTTCATTTTTGGAGCCTTTCATTTTGGGTAGCATGACTCCGTAGCCCAATGGCACACTTCAAGGCACTGGAGATTCTAGATTCTACTCCCTTCAATCGATTTTTGCAATAGAAGGAAGTTCCCCAACTGGAGCCAGCTGTTGTCCCCAAAAAATGCCACTCATTTTTGGGACAAACTACATATCAAAATTGTCTCTTCCCTTTTCAAAATTTGTCTTGGGCATTTAAATTCCTCATTTTTCAAGCTTCTAAAAAATCTACAGACTCTTTCAAGGTTAGAGAAAACTACAGACTTTGCAGATATGTTTCTGCGGACTCAACATGCTTGAAGTTAGCAAGTTTAATAGGTTAAAAATCTTCTGCAAGTGAGATCAATCAAAAGAACAAGCTTCTAACAATTGGTTATTTTCAGAATTGGTTTATCGCCTTGGTTCAAATAGAAATTTCCATTGACAAGCATCAGTAGTAGGTTTAACGTTTGGTTCATCCAATTTATTTAAGCAGCTGGTGACCATTGACGGCCCCTCAGATGTCAGATTTTAAAGTAAAGGAAAATCTGTGGAAACTCAAATAGAGTGCGGAACTTAAAAGAAGAACCGAGCAACTGGCTGGAAAGATAGCTTGATAGCTCAAATCACAGCAGGAAGAGACAAAGCTGGAAAAGACAAAAGCAGAAAGCAAAGGAAAAGCCCATGAAAAAGTGCCCAATGGAAAAAGACAACAGAACGTGACAAGTGTTTGCACCCAACATGCAAGAGCGACATTTTTTTGCTGCCCTTGCATCTTTTGGTCTCTTTTATGCAGGAGCGGCAATTTTTGCCGCCCATACATCCCCGTTTCCTCTCATCTAGGTGTAAGAGCGGCAATTTTTGCCACCCTTGCACGTTCTTCTTCAACATGCGTCGGCGGCAATTTTTGCCACCGACACACTTTCTCCTTGACGTGCACAGGAGGCAATTTTTGCCGCCTATGCACAAGAACTACTCCAATATGCAAGGGCAACAATTTTTTCCGCCCATGCATTCCTTCTCTCTTCTTCTTCTCATGTACTTTTGTCATGTAAAAGTGCATGCAATTTTGTAATGTGTAATTACATGTAAAAAATCCAGAAAAATATCTCAAAGTCAAAGATGAGTCATCTTTGACTAAGATATTTTTTGTATTTTAATATTTTCTAGTTTTTGAAGGTTTCTACCTATATATAGTGGAGACCTCTTTTGTAAATAGATCTCTGATAATTGAGAGCAAAAACTCTGCTGAAATTGAGACACTTCTTGAGACTTTGTGATCAACTTGTAAATCATATTTTGTTGAATGAATGAGAAGCAGGTTTATTTCAGACATTGTGTTGAATTTATCTGTGTTATTTAGGAAATAGTTCTTATGTCCTCTTTCCTGATAATCTCTTATTTGTTTGATTTAATAAGCAAAGTGGGTGTGTTGATATTATCTTAGGGCATTTCTAAAAGATAGAAGAGAGACTTTGATCTACTTTTATCTTGGTGATCCTTTTATCTTTTGTAGTTTCAGGCGAAGACTTTGTGCTTCATTTCACTCTACGGTTACGCTTGTTCCAGATCGATGAAGGAGACAACGGAAGATTTTGTGCTTACGTGGGTTTCCTTGTGAACTTTTTTACTTACTTCAGGTGATTTTCTGCTCTACGCTGGATACCATTCCTGAAAGAAGAGGAATGTTGTTGGCCAATGACCAAGATCTCTCTCTCTCTCTCTCTCTCTTGTTCCTTGTACATCACCTTTGAAAAAAGAGAGGTGGATGCTGTTATACCACCCCAAGTATTATTTTTTGCTTAATTATATATACGTATAGCGTATAAATATTCATAGGGAACCTCCCCTTGATGAGAGGAGAGATTTACTTCATCCAGATCTGGTAAACCCACACTTTTCATGGTGTAAATCTCCCTGTGTTGTGGTTGATATACCCATTTTGTCATCAGTTAGTTGATGAAAAAATATTCACCCAACAATAATCAGTAACATGACTAATATGGGGATCCACTAGACCCAATTAGGGGATATCTCACCACAATACATTATACTAGGGAGGGTTTCAAAGCCTCTAGTCAAGCACAATCACACAATAATCCTAAGGGAGTCCTATGTTTTATATTCATTAAACTAATAAAATGTAAAGTAAAAGTCTAATCTAGTGCTCACCAAAGGTTATGGTATAAAGTGGGGGTTATAAAAAATAAAAGTAAACATGCATAGAAGACATATACTCATGTCAATGTATACAAAATCTTAATGCATGAAAGATAAGTATAAATGCATATCTATCTACTCTTACAAAGGAGGAACAAATTTAGGAATACTTACCTTTGAAGATGAACCCGCTGAGCCTCAATCTCTCCCTTGGCCATGGTGCTTCACAAGAGGTTGTTTTGGTATCTAAGAATGACAAAGACAAATCAACTCTAGGCTACACAACCTATTAATGAATCCAAAAGACTTCTCCATAAGACAAGATCTGTATCTCCAAAGAAAGTATGAAACTGTAAAATTATTCCTTAAGTAGAGTGGTGGATAAGCAAATGCACAATAGCTCTTACTTAATCTTCTCTTCTCTAAATAATAGTGACATGAACTTGTATTTATAGGTAGATTTAACCCTAAGCCCTTCAAAAAAATTTAATTGACAGGGTCGACCCAATCGACCTAGTACAATTTTAGATAAGAATTCACTAGGTCACAGGCTAGGTTAGTCAAGAGTCGACCTAGACCCTAAGTGAATTTTACCCAAAATTGTATAGGGTCAATCCAATTGACCTAATATAACCAATAGTAAAAAATGGGTTAAGGTAGGAAATGACTAGAGAGTGTGTAATAGAGAAGAACAAGCTTGGAGGAATGATTTTTAGGAGACAAGTATGTAGATAACAAGTGGTAAAAGGGAAAACAATCTTGAAAAGCACCAATGGTTTGCCCACCCCTTTCCCAATGCACCCCTTAAGGCATGTACTTAGAGAGATTGAGACTCGATGGGTTCATGCAAGATACAAAGTGTCAGTAAGTGATAAAAGTTTTAAAATATTATGTGTATATAGATCCTAGCTTCCATTTCTTGCTCCTATCCCTTTGTTGACTTTGGTTCTATGTTGGATGTATGGCAGAGCATGAAAGGGTCTGGGACTATTGCATATACAAAATAAATGATCGATGACTGACCCTTTCATTAGTTACATGTAGCCCAAGACTGACAACCTAAATATCAAGATCTCTAGGGGTTAGGATGTAATAGAAATAGAGGTTGAAGCTGAAGTGGAAGCTAGATCAAATCCAAGCTCTTTCATTGAAGTTGTCTCTCATAAGATAGCTCCAAGAGTGGATCTCAAACCTCTCAAACTTGTATCTCCTGACCCTATTGTGATCTTTGATGAGGTGGATCTTAGGTAAGTGCTCAGATAGAAAGAATACTTTTCAACCAAAGGTGTCATTTGTAGATTCATGGACCATTACCCAAAACTTCAAGATCTTTATGCTTGAATCTTGAATCATTGGCAACCCCTCCTAATAGGTAGTCTTGAAATATACCCTTGTGCAAAAATATTATTTATTATGGTCCCCTACCTTCAATCCCCTCACTGAACCACTTAATGTAAAACCCATCTAGATTTGCCTACCTCATCCCCCACTTTAGTTTTGGACCAAATCCAGCCTAAAGGCAATTGATAAATCACTAGGTGAGTTTATACAAATTCACCCAAAAACCAATCACTTTTCCCACACTACTTTTGCTAGGATTTTGGTGAATATTAACACCTCCAAGAATATTCCTAAAAAAATCACTTTTCAAGTAGGATATTGTTCTTGGTCTCAACCCCTTGAATATGAAGGTTTATTATTTTTCTATCCTAGTTGCTTCAATATAGGTCAGTTGACCAAAAACTACAACTTCCTCATAAAAAAGAAGGATTCTTCTTGGTGGAAAAACTTCTTTTCCACCCACCTTACGGTGTTGGCTGATGATGATAGCAAAGAGTTGGCTGATTCTAATTGAGAGGATGTTGCCTCATCTTCAGAGGATCTTGAATCCCCTATTCCAAATGAGGACCTTAAAATTCCTCCACTCTAAAGAAGAAATATTGGTGGATATAATCTCTCTAAAGAGGGCTACAAACTCATCTCGTGTCCCCTGTGCTCTAACCATATTAGAGGAGAAACTAAAAATTGACTCATCTAGGGTAGAACCAATCGAGTTAACATAGCAAAAGGCAACTCCTAGACCTTTGTTTTAATTAAAAACTCTTTACCAGTCCAAATGGATGTTGCAAAAGACAAGGGAGGGTGGACTAAGGTATAAAAGGGGAAAAAGGTAGAAAATTAGTGGTTCAACCTTCCTGCATGTCCCTTTACTCAAGGGGGCTCTAAGGTAAAATTTAGAAGATGAGAAAAGAATGGAATAGACCCCTTAGTTAAGTTTGGTAGAAACACCATGGAAGATTACTTGGAGGCAACTGGGTTGCTTGAGAAAGGTAATTTTTGTTGAGGCAATGTGTAGCTGAGGATCTTCTATTTCTCTTGGTTGCATGGTTGTTCTACAATAATAGGAGTTTTGCATAATACTGCCTATTTTTTACAACTGGGTTATTGAAGGAAAGGTAATTTTCATAGTTTGTTTATGTTTGGTTTATCCCTTGGCATGTTGATGTTTGAATTTTTGGCCTGTTAGATTGCTACTGTTAGACACATCCTATTTGAACATGAATGTTATATATTTTGAGACCACTCATCCCTAGCTTAGCCCTAGACCTAGCTTAGAGCCTATTTAGACACTTATCTAGCCTTTGTGTAGGCCACACACATCCCTAAACATTATTAAAGCAGCCTCAAATCTTCACTTTAGCATCCTATCCCCTTGTGCTTTAGGTTATACCACCTTGACATTAGCACTATAATTTAGACAATAGCGCCAATGACACTAGTGTCCCAATTTGAGAGTTATTGTCCTTTTTTTGCCTTTTATTTCCAACAAATATGTTTCCAATTCAAAACCACCTAGGGTTAGCCTAGACCTCTTTTAAGACCTGTGCAAGCACTAGAATAGTATACATACATGACTTTTATCCCTTTATCTACTAGATGGAAATCATATGTAAATTGCACAAACAAACTCATAATAAGTTATGCACAATCAAGGTTAGTAATCCCTATTCTACCCTACTTCTGCATAAAATCATCTATAGTGTTCCTAGGCTCAGATTACTCATATTTACAATCTTAAGCACACTCAAAACACTCAAATCAACATTCATAATCCCTTCACTTACACTTGAACTAGCACTTAGGTGAGGAAAACTACATTGGGCTTGATCCCTCGTTGGAGTATTGGTATGTAAGAAACTCTCATCATAGTCAAGTGTTGAGGATATCCAACCTACCCTAGTAATAACACACATTGCTAATTTTTCCAAATGGATACCCTAACAACACGGAGGTTTAGGGTTTAAATATAAAATTAGTCAAAATAGGTCACCAACAAGGATCCAAAACTTGTGCATAAAGGAATAGGCTCGATAAACTCAGACATAAGTGCACCTGAAAGCTTAGAATAATTCTGCACAGAGGACACTAGCACCAACATAAGGACACTAGATCCATTGGTGCTACTATTCAATTAGGGTGCTACTATGTAGGAAGGGTTCTGACACCTAGATCATATCTGTGACACTCAAACAAGCTCCTAACCTACTTTGTAGCCTCCATATCTCCCATCTTAGTCAACTTCTAGCTAAGTACTTATTTACATTGATCATTTATTACTATTTTTATAAAGGTAAAACTAGGTCAATTCTATTACAAGCCAATGGATGTATTTATTGCATATTTCTACCCTAGTTTACTATACTCAAATCCTTTAACAATCTATGACTTAAAATCCATAATCCTTAAAAAGTTAAATCATTTGGTAAACCCAACTTACTTCGAACACTACTAAAACCCTAGCCCTAGATGCTACTAGGGTTTGTATCCTTATTTTTCCTATTTCCATTGGTTGTGTTAGGGTTTTTAGACCTAATATATCCTACACTAGCATCCCTCTTCCAAATTGTATTACAAAATTTTATGGATCAAGAGGATTCTTTTCCTCCTCATCTCTGAGAGGGTGATAGCTACTTTCCGTCTAACCAGGTCCATGTTATCACTCCTCCATGAGGTGAGATAACTTGTAATATTATTTCAAATGTCTATACTCAACCTATCCATCCTTCAAACCCTTCTCTTCCCATGTCTTCTCTACATCCCTATGTGAGCCTACATGTTCAATCAGAAGCAACTAGGGTTTACACTTGTGATCAAATTATCATTATGAGCAAGCTAGTTATAAAATTACAAAATTAGAATCAACTATCACCTAAAAATATTACAACATTAAAAAATTATTGTAAAAGACAAAAGCCTCTAGGGCACACTAGTGTCAATCATGTATATGCATCTTGACCTAGTAATTATATTTGACCCAAGAGAAAAAAATGCGATGAATTATGCTTCTCATCAGTGGTAATCCATATAGAAAATCATTGGACATAATCTTCTCAAACTCACTTAGTATCTCTTTTAATTCACATGGAAGTATTTATTCTTATACTACACTTGCAACTTCTTCCAATGGTTTTAATTAATTCATACCATTCACTCTGCTTTAATTCCTTAATTCATACCATTAACACTTTTGGACCCTTATCCACTTATTTGCACTTATCCTTCAAAGGATTCAATGCGTGTGTTACTCCATATTTCCATAATGTATGTGTATTAACATGACCATCATGTTGTGCCTTATAGTGAAACTATTAAGGCCTTCCAATAAAAATATAATAAACATTCATAAGCATTATGTCACATAAAACCTCAAGTTTATCTGTCCTAATATGAAAACTCTATAGACATTTTTCATTCACCAGAACTTGATGTCCCCTCAATAACCAAGGAACCTTATATAGGTTTGGATGTAAAATTATCTTAAATTTAAGTTTATCTAATACTTATTTTGAAATAATATTATATTTGATTTCACTATCAATGATAAATTTTTAACACTTGCCTTCAGATTTTCAAATAATTTTGAACTTTTTTTTCTCTACATAGGACTATTTTCTTATTTTACAGGCTTTAACAATACCCTATTCAACATGAGATCTTCTCCAATCTATGGTTCATCTATGTTATGAATAGAAAAAAAAATTTATTCATCTACTTGTGATATGTGCACTCATATTAGTTCTTATGTTTCCTTCAGTATGCATATGAAGACACTCAAATGCTCTGTGGCTAGTCTCATCGCATCTGAAACATGTACCATTGAGTCACGAACTCTACCTCATCTATAGGATCCTCTACCTATTTGATTATTAGCATCATTAATCTATGATGTATTTTTTACACCGTATTGTACTTGAATATAAAAACTCTACCACTTCCATGTCCACATGTGAATCTTCCTCTCCATCGCATCGCTCCTTTTTTTTTACATAATAACTTTTTATTCAACTTCAACACACACTAACAAGATTATTCAATAGATCACAATACGATCATACCAAAATCATCTTGAATTTCCATTTGTAATCCATTTACCTATTTTTAGATATTTTCAAAATGACACACTCTAATGGTGAGTCTATAATACTTATTTGTGTAATATTTGACACCCGTCTCTCTTTGTTATAAGGTTTGAAGGTTGGTGGGTCATTGAATCCACCCAAGACAAAACTCACAAGTCACTATATTTGACCCAAGAGAAAAAAATGTCCATAATGAAGGTAAGAAGATTGGAATATTAATAACTAAGATTCAAAAACTAAAAATAAATAAATTTGATAGAATGATGAATATATCTAGATTGCTCAAAGGTAGTCCAAGGAGTCTAGTGTAGACTAGGAAGTGCTCAAAAATAACCAAATATACAAAAGTGGACCAAACATGAAAAAATATGGAAAACACATAATGAAAATGGTCATTTAGAAAAAATATGTGTCTACATAGTCATTAGAGTGTGACTATAAAAATCAAGGTTTGAAATGAGACAGAGAGAACCTACAAAAATTGTGATGAATGGAGGAGATTTTCTATATCATCAAGTTCTAGTTTTGGTAAATATTGGACGTGTGAAATATGTTTTGATGGCTATGTTCATGTAATTTATGGATCCAAAAAAATCACTTATTTTTCCACATATTTACTCATATCACTAAGAAAATGGAATTTTCTTCATCTTACCTAAATTTGGTAACTAGATATAAAAATTGAAAGGAAAATAACATATGTTTTGGGGTCTATATTATACCAGGGAAAAATGAGCTATATTGATAATTTCTAGGCCCTTAGATGATGTACAATATTGACAATAACACTCTAATAATTTCAATAACTCACATCCATAAAATCCAATGCAGAAAAATATGCCACTATCATGAAATTTCATGCTACTGGTATGAATGTTATAATGATTTCTAGATTTCTCTAATTATTGAATAGATTATTAGGAACAACTATGATTTTTATTTCAAAAATATTTATGTTTGGTAGATGACTTATAGATGCCTAAATACATTAGGATACTTGTGTATTTTTTAATGAATTGAATTCTAATTGGCACCTTATTTGAACGTAAAATAAAATATTTAATGATCACAAAGAAGAAAATATATATAATCAAATTTATGGGTGCTCATTGACCAAATAAGACCAAAAAAATCTTATAAAAGTGATGTCATGCTCTATACATGTATAAATCATGAAAGTATGCTTCAAAAATTGTATATAACATTATAGTATGGTCCAAATAGACAACATAAAAAACCCAAAAAATTGGAGGAGGGAGAGCAAGATGAGATGTGATAACAACCCATATAATTCACCAATAAAACTTAATTTGAACAAATTATCAAATAATACAAAAGTACCATAAAATCCTCTAATTTAATTACTAATAATTTATACCTTGGGACTTGTAGGCACCTATTTTTTGTTTAGGGGTAGTATTGATTATCAAATTTCTTACTTCTAGGGTTTGTGTGTGTTTTAATTATTGTTCATATTAGAATATTATTAGCTCATATTTATTTTGTTTTGGGGCTCATTTTCCTAACCTTCCTATTTTTTTTTTCCTTCCCTAGTTCTGTCTCTCCTCCCTTATTTTTCTTGTTGTCCTAAGTTTTGTGCCAAAAATGTGTTGAATGCTCATGGTCTACCAAGAACGTACCATACATTCATTTTATAACCAAGGGCATAAAATACATAACTGATATGACCAAATACATAAAATATTCTTGGGCTCCTCTTTTTATAGGCCCTTATAACCTTTCCTTTGAGCCTCTTATGTCTTGTGTTCATCTTTTACCAAGCTTCCCACTTGTTTTGTGTTAGCTCGAGTACCAATAGGGTCCTAATTTAAATTTGAGTAGTTTATAAATACATATGCATTAGTGTATATAAAACTCAAAGAAAGTGAATATGAATTAAAGGCTATAAAACACCAAGTTCATTTATAAAATTAGGTTAGATATGTACTATTATACTAGGATAAATCAAGTAAAATCCAAATTACACATGTTAATGGGTAGATATATTACATTTTGATGTAAAAGAACTTTCCAATATCAAAAGATCATTTTTAGGTGTCTACACATGGTTACTTGGATACTTAATAAATTGATTCAAGGAATATTTTATATACAATAAGTTTGGTCATTTAGCCTGAGGTTGTTCCCTTAAGATAATGGTTTAAAATGAAGAATTTTAATTTCTAGTTAGCGATAATGGGAAGAGAGACCCTAAACATAACTCTAAAAGGAAGGAGAAAGTCCAAGAATATACAAAAAGACTTCAAACTCAATGAATTATTTAACATTTTATATTTATAAGAGCCAAAATAGATATTGGAGGTCTTGCGATAATGGTGGTATTAGATCTCTTGAAGCATACTAAAGCAGATGACAAAGGCCCAAAGGTAATGATTTTCTCAAATCCTATGAAGGAACCTTTGGGCACAAAGAAGCAAAGCACCTAAAATAATTCTTAAAAAGAGATTTCTGACTAAAGAAAGAGCCCTATTAAAGTTAGTTTTAACTAATAGATTTTAGACAAAGTAAATAATCCCGAGGAACCAATTAATTTTATTATTCAATTGCATCCATACATTAATCTTAATAGACCAATGTAATTTGATATGTCAACAACAAAGGTTAACTCCTTCAAAGATATTTTAGATTTATATATAGATTTAAATGGATATATAAACATTGAGTGAAGATACAAATAACTAGAAGAAGAGGCACTTTGTAGTCAATTTTAATAATTTTTTTCAAAATAAAAATAAAATGTCTAGTTCAAAGGAGGACATTCACAAGGTCATATTTGAGAGTATTTATGTAGAGGTAGATCCATGCGTTCAAGATGTTGAGTGGGTAAAATGTTATATGTAAGTCTAGATTTTTTGTGCTTTTGTTTATTACTCTCAATGGGGATTTTGCATATTTTTTTAAAATAGTAACTATTGTTTGTCATATTTTTTTGGTATTAAGACTCTTGTTTATTGGGTCTTGAATACCAACTAATGATCTATTTATTATATATTTTTTTAATATTTTATTTTTATTTTTTTTAATTAATAAATATGATAATACATTTCTAATAAAAAATATATAATAAGTATCATTTGTTTTAGTAGTTTTAGGACAAACTTGTTGATGCATTCTTCATAATAATTTGAAAAAATAAAACAAATGACTTGTGATTTACATTGTTAATATTTAATCAACTCACCTAGTTAGACATAAAGATGTTAAATATTCACTCTACATGTTATAAATCGATTGTTGTTAATTTTTTAATGTACCCAAAAATCAATTGATTCCCACTTCTTCCCCCATATTTTTACAAGGTCCCACAACATTATTGGCATGTCTATATAAAATTTTCACACATCTGAGAAGAATCATACATATGGTCAAGTGAAAATAGGAAAAGTGGTCTTTTTAGTTTTAAGGTCCATTCAAGGTGTAAAGGTAAAACAATTTACTGAAGGAAAAAAAAAAAAAAAAGTATATTATAACTCATATTTAAATTTCATTTACAATCATAATATCTAATAACAAATATTTAATTTTTTAAAAATGAAGTGCTATAATATTTTGTTCTACATTTTGATAATAAATTGTATGATCTCCAATATTAATAAATAATTTATATCAACTCAAATTTTATTTTTAATCTTCTTTTAATTTTATGAAATGAAAATTTAAATTATTTAAAATAATAAATTATACATATAAAGTTTAATAATTACTCGTCATATAATATGATTCAATATAGATTAATTCTAAATTCCACCGTTAAATCTGAAGTGGTATCACATCCTCCTTATCCAGATTGCATACCATCATTTATGTTAAGGTTTGATACGATTACTCCATGCACTTTGAATAGGTATACCTTAAAATTGTACATAGTTGTTATGCCCTCTCTCATATTATCCACCAGCCAGTCTGGCATTTTGTCGAACTCTCTGAATATAATAAATTGTTCAGCAACATTTGGTATTTTCATAATACTTTGTTGTGGGAGAAATTCGGATTTCTGTTTTTTCAGAGAAATCCTTTAGAAAATATGGGTTAAGGCCGTCTTTTCCAGTCATGGTATTATAATACTTGGATAGTGGGATGTGACCAGTTTTAAACTTTTAACTTTTTTTCCTTTTTCTTTCTTCTTTTTTCTTTTGTTTTTGATTTTTTTTTTAAAAGAAAGAATATTGGTTTGACATACTATTATTATTATAATAATAATAATATTATTATTATTTTTATTTTATTTATTTTTAATATAAAAATTATTATGTAATATATTTTTCTAATTCAAAAAGAGTGTATATATTATATTAATTATATTTAGTTATATTTATTAGAGATAAAATATTTAATATATATAAGTTTATTAGTTTATATATATATATATATATATATATTTCAAAATATTTAATATGACACATATTTTTAAAAAATGACATTTATTTACAATTTATATTATTTTGATAATTATATTATAACTATTATATAATTTTTAACCGATTATTATATAATTATTTATCATTTCTTATTGTTAAACATTTATAAAATTTATCTATAATTAATACAAAAATATTCTAGAATAATTATATGTAAAGATCTACATACCCATTATTTAACGAGTGTCTAATATTTTTGAATGAATGTATTTTTTCTATATTCCAATGATTGTCACAATCACTTTAAAATATAATAATTATTGTTATGTTTAATTTAATACATATATAATTTCATCTATTCTATTTCAAATTAACATTATCCTATTTTTTTAGTTTTAAATTAGATTAAAGTTACCTTCAAATTTAATTTTGAATAAACTAATAAATTACAAATATTTATAAAAGTTTTATTAGTTCCTATTAAAATAAGAATAATATAAATTTCATCCCTTTTAATAATATTTTTATTCTAATTAATCGTACTTAATTTATGCATATCATTTATTCTTGTAACAAATTTATATTACAAATTTAATTATAAATAATTTAAAATAAAAATAAAAATTAATCATTACATAACCCTTTTTTATTGAAAACTTAATAATAATATAATTAAATTTAATTAATTTTAAAAATACAAACTAATAAAAAAGATTAACAAAGTTAATATGTAATGTAAGGCTTAGGCCTACTTCTCCACTTCTACGTTGAAAATAATTTTAATTCAAAATTTGAATTGAATAAAAACCACATCCATGGTTGATGGAGATTAAGATAGTAATTACAAGACAAATTGCATTTTTCATATGAAAAAATGGACAACGTACTTATGATCAACTTTAATGTTTATATGTGATTCCTATTTCTTGGGTCATTGACCACCTCCTCTCCCTAAATATGTGTTTGGTTGTTTTTACATAATTCAATGTTTATTTTTATAAAATATTAGATGAAAAATTGTTATATTTGTTATGAAAATTTTATTTATTTATTTTTATTTTTTTAATATAATTTAATATAAAATATTTATTAGTAAAATAAATTATATTATAATTTTTATATTTATGAATAAATATTTAACTATAATAATTTTTATTACAAAATTAGGTATAACTTTTTTTACATCTTTTTTTTTTAATTGGAATAAAATTTCTATAAAATAAATTAAAATAGATTTTATATCCATCATAAATTTTGTTATAATAATATAATGAAGAAAAATTATTTTTAATGATGAATCTTCTAAATCTTACATAAAAAAGTATGATTTATAACCACATAAAAACATTTATCTATATAAAAAATATATAGAAATAATCTTTATTTAATTAAATATTAAGTATACATCATATATCTAAATAAAAGAATGGATGAATAAAATCCAAAAAAAAATATGAGAGATTCAAACGCAAGAAAACTTAGAGCAGGATCAGTGGTGTTAGGACTATTAGTTGTTCCATGACGGTGACAAACTCAGGGTTTCGGGCCATCAATCAATGTCAAAAGTTGAGATACAATGGGCCTCTGTGCTTCCCCAATAAATTACTTTTTTTTGTTTAAACAAACGATCCGTTTAACTCATTGGGTTACAGGAAGGCACGACCCACGCTTTTCATCAATAAAAATTAAATTTAAAATAATCCCAAACCATTCTTTCTCTTCTGTTTTTTTTTTTTCCTGATGAACAAATATTTTAGACCAAACATGCTCATGTTTTGCATGGCTTTTGACTCCCACGCTTTCATGTTAGAATTCAACTCACTCTCCCACCAACCGCTCATGTTTTAAATGACTCTATCAATCACATCAGAGGTTGAATTGAATGTCGAGTTTTGGCATGTTTCCGGAATTTCGTTGCCCATATCAAACTTACGTGATTGATAAACTCTTATGATATAAATTTGGATCAAAATTGTACTCTTATTATTCAATTAGAAAATAGAAAAATATCTAAAGGGTGAAGTGTCCATACAAAACGTGGAGGCTGCACCATGATGGAATGATATGCATCATTCACGTCTTCTTGACATGATGAAATGTCCATATCAAAAACAACTTCGTCGCTTATCCTTCTTATCTATGTATACCATCAAAACAAGAAAATGGGAAAAAGTTATGATAGCAAATCGTAAACAAAAATAGAAGCAGCAAATCTACGGGAGTGTCAAAATAAAAATATAGTCATAAATAGTGAAGTGGCAACGCTAAATGAATGTAAAAATAATAGTCATTTTGAGGGCAATCTTAGACAGAAAACATGTCATTTTTGTGTCAACATTTTGGATTGCATAGAATTGCACAAGGTAAGCCATGCGTAGTTATGCAGGGTATTAGATTGCAAGCATATAAAGGCAACAATTCTTCCTCAAATAAAGTCACATGTATTATACATACAAAATATAGTGTGTGCATATCGAGGTGAGTAGGAAATATCAATGCATGGCAAATGGGACGTGTGAAATAAAATCAACTTGTAGAAAAGTTGGCACAACATAAGATAAAAATAAATAAATAATATGAAATGTTGACCACCAACTTATGGATAAGCCACATAGACCTATGTCTAGCCATTTAGATGCTCATTCAGTTACATAGAAGACAATTAAATATTAGGACAAATGTTGGTGAAGTTAGATGACATGCAAGTCTGTTCTTACAAGTAGTTGGAATTCAGTGGTACAATCCTCATAGGGGCTATGCTTATAGAGTAGGCTTGCATATTTATCAAAAAATGGCAGAGATACATGGTTAAAAATTCAATAAGGTTGTTGGATCCTTGTGCAAGACAAGTCAAAGTTGACTAGGGATTCACTGTTATATAAGGAAACACTAGACTAGTTTTGAGGAGGTTCACTCTTTTGGGAAGATTCTACTAGATTGTAGATAATAAGAGATTGGAAACAAGCTCGACATAAGAAGGCATGTAGCCATGAGCAAGTTCATGGAGATTTTAGGGACTCTATTATCATTATAGAGAGAGATAGAGAGAGATAAATCCAAATATAAAGATCAGACTAAGAGTAGAGCAAGAGTTCCTTTGTAATAGCTACGAAGATTAGAATATTTTGTAACCCACGAGTTAATGAATAAAAATAAATATTTATATGGATCCATTGTGTAAGAATGTTTTGAAAATTTTGGTTGTATGGCTAAGGCATCCCTACTAAGACCCCTGACCATGACTGCGTCAAACAATTAAAAAAATAAATGCATTTATTGATGTGGGTTTTATTTACACCACATAAAATTTTATAAGGTAGCCTTTAACATTTTAGGATCAGTGAAAAGTATTCACTCCAAGGCACAATTTACAAGGTATTGGGTTTTGTAAACAATTTATAGGTGGAATAACGATGATCAAGGTAGATTATTTACCATAGATAGTTTGGCTATGGATGAATCTAAATTTACTTGAGATGGGTAGACTAATGATGGTTAAGTTGAGGTGTTGTCAATGATGTCCCTAAGGTGGCCAAGAGTGTGCATGAGTTGATTTGTATGCATGGTTCTCAATGACAAAGTGTGCCTCAGTGATCATGCATGGACCTTACAGTGTTTGCTTGGTTAGGCAAGATGATGGATGTTGATGATGTGTTGACCATGTTTAAGGAGTCATATAAGGGGTTAAGAGTGCTTGGCGTACTTGTGGAAGTGAAATGAATTCATCTAAGTAGTCTTGTGAAGGTCTAGGTTATCCTAGTCATCTTGGCAGAATTTTCTGAGTAAGCAGATTGATGACATTAACATTCACATGTGTGAAGGTGTCATAAGAAAGTGGTCACATGGGTTTGTTTATATTTGTATCTAGATCATGTGTTTCAAGTTTTAGGTTTTGACATGATATATAGAAAAAGTTATGGTAGTGCAAATTTAGTCTTCTAGGCATATTTCACTAGTTTCAATACTTTGTCAAATTTGCATTAAAAAGTGACCATTGGAATTCAAATATTTGAATTTATAAGGGAAAACCAGAGTATAATGTTTTGTTAATAAATTTTGATGATAGATGAATTTGATGGTGGTATAAAAAGCAAAGTGGTATATAATTTCAAGGGCAATTCAGGAAAAATGATTTGGAGGTTTGATTGGTTGTACATTTGCATTTATTGTGGTTCAAAGTTGACTGAGGGTTTGACTTTCTTTTGCAAGTGACCTAAAAAGGATGTTTAAATTTTTTTATGGTGTTTGAATGTTTCAAGGTGAATTATCTATTAGAGAGTGTTTTAGACTCCCTGAAGATCATCTTTGTGGATTTTGGAGGTTTGACCAATCCATCTTCGATATGAACCATTGCTTGGAAGTTGATTTTTGATTCATTCATGGTGTTTTCATGTACAAGGCAAATGTTTGATAGTTTTGCATATGCATATGTGTGTAGTGATGGATGTAATCAATTGAGGATGTCTTAGGAGTCATGTGACATAGACCTATGTGTTTTGAAGTGGTCTTGTGTTCCTAGTTTTACTCAATGTAGTGTTGAAAGGATGAATAGGTCTCCATGGACCAATAAGGGCTTCTTAGGCCTAATTGAAAGGTGTTGGTGCTTAAGGGTGATCTATCAAATATATGGTAGACCTGTGTAGGTGGTATTGATCCTATTATAAGTGTGATATAATCCTTAAGAGTTAAGGTATGTCTTTGGCTGACCAAGAAGGTGGTGATCATGAAGGCTCTGTAAAGATCATAAACAAAGATAAAGGTTTTTAGAGTTGACAAGCAAAGAAAAGAGAAGTGTGAGTGTGATTGGTGGATGGATTGAAGAGCAAAGTAGTTTGAAGAATATGTGTATGACCTAGAGGTCATATTTTTTATGTTATAATAGTGTTCTAGCAGGATTGAAGATTGAGGATGAGTGAAGAAGTGTAGAGTGATCCAAAAGGTTATTTTGGATGCTTTGCTTGTGTGTGAAGGATTGAGAGAGTTGTGAAGAAGTAAAGAGAGATATTATTCATTATTTTTAAATTATATTATAAGGTAGTCATAATTTTGGAGGTGTTTATATCAAGGTGTTATGTGGGTGCTCAATGTCTAGGACAAGTGGGTACTTGTTCATGCTTAGGGTTTGGTGCTCCTTGTGAAGTGGTTGCTTCACTAAAGTCTCTTATTTGTAAATCTCTTATAGGATTGTAGTCCACTTATTTTTATACTTGAGAGTGGGTTTTTTCCCCCATGAGGGTTTACCACATAATCTATGTGTTACGAGTGTTGATCTTGCATAATTTACTTTGTTCTTTGCAATAACTTGTTTATATGCTTCGTGAATGATTTTGTTGAGTAGTTAAGAGTTTGAAGTTATGGAATTGAAATTGAATTGATTTCATCATTGATTCACCTTCCCTTGTCAGTGATTTTACCTCTAATAATTTGTATCAGAGCCATACCTTCTTTCCAAGTTTAACCACTCGAAGTTGATTAAAGGTACAATGAGTAGTCATCAAATGCAAGGTGGTTTATCTACTAAGTAAGCACTACTTGTCAATGGATCCAACTATGCTTTTTAGAGTACAAGGATGAAGACCTACATCATGTCTCTAGGCTTTGACATTTGGCAATCTATTATGGATGAGTATTCTACACCCCCTACTCCTCCGACTAGTATAGCTGAAAAGAAGTTGAGTGATAACAATTATAAAGCCATGAATGCTATCATTTATGGTCTACCAAAGTCTGAGTTCACTAAGGTAATCCATTACAAGTCTACCAAGGAAATCTGGGACAAATTATAGATCATCATGAAGGGGATTCAAAGGTTAATTTGGCTAAGTTACAAACCTATCGAAGATAATTTGAGGATCTCAAAATGAAGAAAGAAGATACTGTGGCATCCTATCTTCTAAGGGTTGATGAGGTGGTGAACATGATCAAAAGTCTTGGAGAGGAGATTGAATAATCTACTATGGTACAAAAAGTATTAAGATCTCTCACCTTCAGGTTTGATTTAAAAATTTATACTTTAGAAGAGAGTCATGATCTCACCAAGATGAAGATAGATGAATTGCATGGCGTCCTTACTACCTATGAGATGAGAGTCAATGAGGACAAACCAATAAAGAAGGAAGCAACCTTTAAGGTGATCAAGGAGATAAAATGGAAGAAGAACAAGTTAAGTCTTGAAGAATTAAATCTCAATGAAGATAAACTTGAAGCCATGATTGTAAGAAAATTGAATGTAGGATCAGGTAAATATGAAGGGAAACTTCTTTTTAAATGTTTTTCATTTGGTAAAGTTGGTCATTTTACAACTAAGTGCCCAAATTGAGGCAAGTCTGAACATAAGGAAGCTTATAAGGAATATCATGAGGTTGAGCACAAGAAATTTGAGGGTCCTAACAAGTATAAAAAGTTATTCAACAGGATAAATGGAAAAAAAGAGTCATATAAAGGCAATAAGAGCCTTTACCATGAAGAATATAATAACTCATCTATTGAATAAGAAGGAAACACATCGGATGTTGATGATTCATCTCATGATGAGGATAAAGAGACACTGTTCATGTGTTATGATCCTAATGGGTGGATTTCACTAATGCCTCAAGGTTTTGGTGTAGCGGTTTGTTACATGTGGTATCAGAGCCTCCAACTGGGTTCAAGTCATTGAGCGGGTGGCTACGCTGGCATGGCAGTGTTCATCCGAGGCTCGTACACATATGAGATCTTGGTGGTATGGGCAAAAAATCTAGCCCAGAGTTTGGTCTTTAGAAGTGTGGTGGGATGTTATGATCCTAATGGGTGGATTTCACTAACGCCTCGAGGTTTTGGTGTAGTGGTTTGTTACATCATGGCCTTTGAAGATGATGGAGGTGAATGTTCTTTGGGAAGAAATCTCTTTGGTGGAGATAACTCAAAGGAAGAAGATGAACAAGTCAATCTTATAGAAAAATATCTACATACCTTGGAAGAGCTGAAGCTTCTACATGGAAAGAACAAAAAATAAGCATCTTTAATCAAGACCTATGAGGATCAAATTGGGTCCTTTGAATAAAGGTTGAGCAATGAAATCAAGGAGCATGATGATATCACTCAACATCTTGAAACTCAGGTTTGTACCCTTGTTGAAGAGGTAAAGAGTAAGGATGAATAATGTGTCAAATATAAATTAGAGATGGAGTCTTTATAGGAGAAAATAGATCAAGTCATGAACAAACTTGAAACATATCAAAAATTTGAGAAAAGTACAGTTGATCTTAATGACATATTGAGTAGTCAAAAGGTCTCAAATGATAATTCAAGCCTAGGTTTCTATGAAGATGTTCAAAAGGATAAGAATATTGAGAATACAATGATGATGGTTCATAAGACTAATCATGTTAAGGAGAGTACTAGTAAAGATAAGAAGAATGTCAATATGAATAAGGACAACTTCAAAAGCTATAATAATTCAAATAAATCAAACAACCCAATGCAATAAGGTATGATAACTCCTTCAATGACTACTATTATTATTGTTCATCAGTTTGGGCATAGGATCATTGATTACAAAAGAAAATATCATAGTAAGAAATTTTTATGGAATTGTGAGCAAGATAATGACAAGGATGAAGAATATCATCACTCAAGATAATCAACAGGTCCACAAGGAAAACATCACATCTTATACTAAGGTGTCAAGGGATTGGTCATATTGCAAGGTTTTACAATGCCTTCATCAAGAGACCAAATGATTAGATACATAAATGGGATGATGAAACTTTAATGAGTCATCATGTATCCCATACATAAGGTATGTATAATTAGACAAACTTCACTTGTTTCAAATGTCAAGAGAGAGGTCACATAGCAAGGTTATATAAGAATGATCAGAATTCTACTTTAGAGAATGTCAATCCTAACATGAATAAAAAGAGCCATAATAAATGGAGACTCAAGGAGGTGAATGAAAAGTAGGTTTAAAATGGACTGTTTGTCATGATAGAACAAGGTACAAGTTCAAGTGTCAAAGAGAAAGCCTTATCTTCCCAAAGAGACAAGAATATCAAGAAATATTCTAAGTCAAAAGGAAAGAATAAAGCTAAGAACTCATTCAAAGTCAATTTGATGATGAGGCAAGATTGCAAGCCAAGTGAGAGCATGTAGATATGGGAGTATCTTAAGTTTTGGGACCTTTAGTCTCTTTATGATAGGTGGTTGTCTCTACCTATGCTTCTTAAGAGACATCTTCCATATGTAGAAGTAAGTGTGTGTGATCTAGGTGATGTACAAAAGGATATAATCTATACAGAGTTATGTAGAGTTACTGATTGGTATTTAAGATTATTGTTATTATGGTATATAATAGATGATATTATGTTTCCAAGAATTGTATTAATCATAAAATGTCATTGGTAAAAGGGGAGAAATAAGTTCATGAGCTTGATCCAGAGATTTATGATGAAAGTCTCAAGAAACCTATTTAGGGACAGTGGTCCTAAAGGCAAGTTTTGGTCAATTTTTGATGCTTGGTTTAGAAGGCCTAATCATGAAGAATTAAGGTAATGTTTATATGGAGGGTGGAGAGGAATTATCCAAGTGTATTCCATGGGTTCAAATGTGCTTAATTGGTTAAAAGAGTCATTCATGACCATTCGATAAATTTGACCATTTTGCTCAGTGTTCACTATCTAGTATGTGTTCATCATGAAAAATTGATGCATCTGAGGTCTATAAAGCTAACCAAGGGTGGAAGATAGTTATATTTGATGTGTCAATGTGAAAAATGTGTTGAGGAGATGTCAGAAGGCTTCCATGATTAGTTGAAGGTGTTTTGGCATAGTGACAAGGGTATACATAGGGTTTACATACATAATATGACTAGTTCTAGGTGTCAAATCAATATTTTTAAGTATTAAAAGTGTATTTTTGTAATATAAATGTGTGTTTACCTCATATAGGTGTGCTCCAGGTGGTTTCAAGATTTGAGTGTCTTTTGAGGGCAAGTTGAAGATTTTTATGCCTCTCAGGTACGATAGTCCTTGCTTAAGGGTTAGTAGGTCAAAAAATATTTCATGGTTCTATGGGTTCCCAAGGATTAAAAACTAAAAAATTGTTTTATTAGTGTGTATTGGTGACCTCTAGGTGTGAGAGAAGTTTTAGGAGTTGGTGTTGATCAGAAGGTGGTAAGTTGACCTTATTTCTTTTTGATGCCCTAGGTTTTGCACCATATGGGTTAGTGACCTTCCCAAAGGATTTGAGGTCTAAGGATTCTTAATATATTGAAATAGACAAAAGGGTTCTCAAAACATTATTTACATTCATCTGGAAGTGTATAGTTTAACCTATGGTTGAGTTTTTGTGCAAATGGAGGGATAATTGGCAGGTTAATTTGTGAAGGAGTTATTGTGTAGAAGAATATTTGGATGATGAAAATTGGTATTCATGAGGAGGAATATGAGTCTTTATCAAATATGAAATTTCAAGTCATGAGGGTGTACACACAAAAAGTTATGGGCTCTGCAAGGTTTGGGTAGGGCTACTAGGCTTCTAATCAAGGCTAGTGTGAAGAAGAGTGATTTTTGGTCATTTTATTCAAAATAAATAGGTATGGTTATCCATAAATATGTTTATAAATTTTATTTATGCATCATATATGTTTGGGAAAGAGATTGAGTGTAGACTCTTCATTCTATGGGTGGCTTCTGACAGAAAATTTGAAGGCAACTATGAAATTTCATCATGGTTAGAGATGGTCTGAAGGTGTTCAAGGGGTACCAAAGTTTATGTGACTTAGGGGGAGTCCATATAAATTTTATCAAGTTGTGATGACTCCTATTTTCTTCATATTGTTCATTTATTGTTCATATAGTAGTACATGGTCAAAGAAGAGTGATGTCAATAAGTAGGCTTGAGGTAGTCATGGTAAGGAATAGTATGTCCAGTGATAGGGGGAGTTTATATCATCTATAAAAAAAGTTAACTTCTTGATTTTGGATTTGAAAACATTTATAGGTCCTCAGGATTTCCCACTTTTTCATTATGTAAAAGGGGGGGAAAGTGTTTCTAGAAGGAAAAGAGTATGTGCATAAGCTTTGTTGTTAGCTTTGACAAAATTTACAAGTGTTGACATCAATGACAAAGGGGGGGATTTTTTATGTGTTTTAAATAATGTCCATAAGGTTTCCAAGAGTTTCCATGAGTTTATTTTTATGCATGGTTCTCAATGACAAAGTGTGCCTTAGTGATTATGCATGGACATTATAGTGTTTGCTTGGTTAGGAAAGATGATGGATGTTGATGATGTGTTGATCATGTTTGAGGAGTCATATTAGGGGTAAAGAGTTCTTGGGGTAATTTTATAAGTGAAAGGAATTAATATAAGTAGTATTTTGAAGTTCTAGGTTATCCTAGTCATCTTAGCAAAATTTCTTGAGTAAGCAAATTGATAATGTTAGTATTCACACGTGTGAAGGTGTCAGAAGAAAGTGGTCACATGGGTTTGTTCATATTTGTTCCTAGATCATGTTTTTCAAATTTTGGGTCTTGATATGATTTATAGAAAAATTTATAGTAGTGCAAAGTTGGTCTTCTAGGTAGATTTCACTAGTTTCCATAGTCAAATTTGAATTAAAAAGTGACCATTGGAATTCAAATATTTGAATTTACAAAGGAAAACCAATCTGTAATATTTTATTAATAAATTTTGATGATAGATTAATTTTATGGTGGTATTAAAAAAAAGTGGAGATAACTTCAAGGGAAATTCAGTAAAAATGATTTGGAGATTTGATTGGTCATATATTTGCATTTATTACGGTTTAAAGTTGACTGAGGGTTTGACTTTCTTTTACAAGTAAGAGAAGGATGTTTGAGTTTTTTATTGATGGTGTTTGGATGTTTCAAGGTGAATTATCTATTTGAGAGTGTTTTAGACTACCTAAAGATCATTTGTATGGATTTTGTTGGTTTGACCAATCCATCTTTAGTATGAACCATTGGTTGGAAGTTGATTTTTGATTTGTTCATGGTGTTTTCATGTACAAGACAAATGTTTGATAGGTTTTGAATATGCAGAGGTGTGTAGTGATGAATGCAATAAATTAATGATTTATTAAGGGTCATGTGTAATAGACCTATGTGCTTTGAAGTGGTCTTGTGTTCCTAGTTTTTCTAGGCGTAGTGTTAAAAGGATGAATAGGTCTCCATGGACTAATAAGGGCTTCTTAGGCCTAATTAAAAGGTGTTGGTGCTTAAGGGTGATCTATCAAAGGATATGGTCAACCTATGTAGGTGGTATTGATCCCATTATAAGTGTTATATAATCCTTAAGAGTTAAAGTATGTCTTTAGCTGACCAAGAAGGTGGTAATCATGAAGGATCGATAAAGAGCATAAACACAAATAAAGGTTTCTATAGTTGACAAGAGAATAAAAGAGAAGTGTGAGTGTGCTTGGTTAATATATTGAAGAGAAGATTAGTGTGATAAATATGTGTATGACCTATAGTTCATATTTATGATTTTATAACAATGTTCTTATAGGATTGAATACTGAGGATGAGAAAAGAAGTGTAGAGTGATCCAAAAGGTTGTTTTGGATGCATTGCTTATGTGTGAAGGCTTGAGAGCGTGTGAAGTGTGAGTGCGCTTGGTGGATAGATTAAAGATAAGGTTAGTGTGATAAATATGTGTATGACCTATAGGTCAAATTTATGATTTTATAATAATGTTCTTATAGGATTGAATATTGAGGATGAGAAAAGAAGTGTACAGTGATCCAAAAGGTTATTTTGGATGCATTGCTTGTGTGTGAAGGCTTGAGAGCATGTGAAGAAGTAAAGAGATATATTATTCATTATTTATATATTAGATTGGAAGGTAATTATATTTTTGGAGGTGTTGATATCATAGGTGTTGTATGGATGCTCAACATCTAGGACAAGTTGGTGCTTGTTCATGCTTAGGGGTTAGTACTCTTTGTGATGTGGGTGCTTCACTAAAGTCTCTTATTTGTAAATCTATTATAGGAATATGGTTCACTTGTTTATAGACTTGAGAGTGGGTTTTATCCCCCATGAGGGCTTCCCACATAATCTAAGTGTTATGAGTGTTGATCTTTCATAGTTTCCTTTGTTCTTTGCAATAACTAGTTTATATGCTTCATGAATGCTTTTATTGAGTGGTTAATAGTTTGAAGTTCTGGAATTAAAATTGAATTACTTACATCACTGATTGACCCCCATTATTAGTGATTGTACCTCTAACAGGTTATAATCTAAGGTGGGTAGGGCTTCAAAAGAAACTTAAAAAGAGGGAGAGGAGGGCAGAAAAGGAGGCTTGTTATTGCAAGCTACTATAACACACCAATAATCAAACATGATTAGATTCAAAGGGAGAAAAAAAAGGACATTTAAACACATGAAATCAAAGGTTTCCATGTTTGTTAGACTGCAATAACACATCTACAAGGGGGATTATGACTTACATGCAAAAGGTTTTTAGATACACTATATATTAATATAAATGACTATATATAAAAGAGATAACTTATACACACAAAAAAATACCCAGAAACCATAATGATAGAACTTATTACATAGTCCACAAGTTGGAGAAGGATCAAGATTTGCACATTAAGATTAAAATTGCAAAACTTCTTTAGAATTTATTATTAATATTTAACATCCAAAATTGTTCTCCCTTTGGGACTGGGAGGTTAAAAATATAAATAGGCTTGGGATGGGGAAAGCCTCATCTCTCAAGTGAAGTCTAATAATATAGTTACAAAAATATGACTTGCATCCAAATCTCATGCAAATGATGCATATACATTAGTCATCCCATAATAGAATTTCAAGCATAAAAATACAATATATACATGCAATGTATATTTGGAACCAAATTTATGAATTAACAAAATCATGAAAGTACATATTATATTTAGATGGGCAATGATGTGGCACCACTAGCTGAAGAAGATGATGGAGTGACATTAAGAAGAATTGAAGTAGGTACTGATGTTCCTAGTGGGATTAAGATGAGTCCACTTGGAGTTTACATGATGATAAATCCTAAAAATTGGGAACTCAAATATGATGGGGTAATACTAGCAGTTTACTACATGCTTGGCACAGTCTTTGAAGCTATCTATTTTGCTCTGACTTATTTAAATAATGTGTGTGTTACTTAAAACTCATTAATGATGTCAAAATTGAGAAAGGAAGGTTTGAAATTTTTGATGGCCTAAGCCATCAACCTTGTTTATTTAGCTTCTGAGATTTTGATTTATGTTCCCAGAGCCTCAACTCTCATTACCATGTTCTTAACAAAATTTACCAATTGTAAAATTTCATTATTGGTCCTATATATTGTGCCTTCAACTTCCTCCTTGAAGTAGTTTGTAATTTTTTAGAGGAAGCTCTCAAAATTTAGCATGTTGACATGCATGAGTACTCACTTTAGTGACCCTCATGACATTTAGAATTTCTAAGGCATCACTTTCATGATTTGAAAAATGCCCCAATAATGTCTTCATCTAGTTGTGCCAATTGAGGGAAGCATCTCTCTTTGTAATTAAATAGTTAAGGCACCATGATAAATCCAAGCTAGACATTAAGTTTAATTAGTTTAAGGAACTAGTTTTGGTGCACTGAACCAATAAATTCAACCTATTCTCTATATATTTCATTTGGTACCAAATTTTGGTCATATTTATTCCATTTTATTGACTTCCTACTCTAGAAACCTAAATATTGTATAACTTAGTAGCTGTAATTTTCACATCATCAATTATTTCTTGAGGAGTATGTATGGTCTATCTCTACTGTAACCTTTATTGTGATTTCTCTTTTATTTTTTACATATATTTCATGGCTTCACCAGTTGAATCCAAAAAAACTTAAAAATCTTCAAGATATTCATTAGGATCCCTTGGACCCTTTTTGACTTTATTTTCCAAGGGAAATAGATTTTCTCTTTGTTCAAATTTAATTTTTTCCATTGCATCCAAATTAAATGCCTTCCTCTTCCTCACCCCTTGGATGGTTCCACTCTTTATATCAAATTGAGTAGAGATTATGGGCAATTTAGTAAAAACTAAATTCTTCCTATAATCTTGTTTTCCATGCATCTCTCTGACCCATTCAGGAATAATAAGTTCCCATTCTTGCTCTGAGAGACTTGAGTATTTTAAGGAAAAGGGTGGAGGAGTCATTAGAGGAGTTGTTATTGATGGAGGTTCCAATGATGCACTTATTTATATTGGAAATTGAAGAGGTAGATAGATAATACTCTTGCATGGTGAAGGCTCACTCAGTGGATTTACCTTAGCTATGAATTTGGTCAAGCCAAGAGTCTTTTCAATCAACAATGTGGATAAATGTGTGGGTGAAGAGTGTGTCATATGAATATATAATTGAGATAAATGTTTCCATGGGATTGGTGGTATTTTGGGATTAAAAATAGAAATAATTACGAAGTTTTCAAAATGGACAACCTTCTTGAGAGTCCTTATTTGGACAGATGTTGAAAGAAAGGATGAATCAAAATAAATAGATAATACTAAATTACCTATAATTAATACAGAATAAACTAAATAATAA